>VWZT01010035.1:130265-192834 GCA_013397055.1 Pachycephala philippinensis
AGTCCCTCTCCAGCTTCCTTATAGCTCCCCTTCAGGTACTGGAAGGCTGCTATGAGGTTTTGAGGCCTTAAAGAGCCCCAACTTTCTCAGCCTGTCATCGTAGGCTAGGTGCTCCAGTCCTCTTATCACTGCCATGATCCTCCTCTGGACTTGCTCCAACAGTTCCCTGTCCTAATGATGTGGGATGAGGGGGAATGGGCAACTCGCAGTTCAGGTTAGGGGGGAAGGGGGTGGAGATGGTGGCTGTCACAAAGGGTCACCCCAAAGTAGCTGTGCTTGCTTTGAGTCTTTAAACAATCCATTATATTATATCCATCCTCCTTCACTGAGTAATAACTTTTTGCTAAACTGTGCCTATTTTCTTTGTCACTTTTCATAAATGACTGCACAGGTGAGGTTCCAGGAGGAGTAAGGGATCACAACAATGCCAGCACAGCCAGCCCTGGCCCCACTGTCATGGTCTGTGGCACTCCTCCTGAGAGGCAGCTGAAATACTCACCGAGCCCAAGGCCTGAAGGTCAAGGTCTCACTTGTTCTCACCCAGTGCCAGGGAAAGCCAACAAATCCCTGACAGTGCATGGCTGTTGCCTAACAAGCTCCTTGTCTTGGCCTGCCCTCTACCATCTCACTCCTGAAAGCTTTCTTCAAGCAGCAGCAGTGGGGTATTATTTGTGTAGTTTTCTTAGATCTCGGCACCACAGTGAATTTTAAAGCTTCTGCATCAAGAAATATAAGCATGGAGATACCATCATGAACCACAAGCACCTTAAATGTTCACAGACCAGACTCTTTACATAGGTTTGGCTTTGATAACAGTATCTACTGCTACTTATACCAACCAAAATTCCTTTTATATATATGTATAAATAATTACGAAAATGCAAATTGAGCTTCAAAATAAATAAACAGTATATCTTAGTCAAGGCTGTCTGTGTCACATCTGCAACATACTGCCAAGAGCACAGTGGTGTAATGCAAAATGGATGCTATACCTGGTTGTATGCAACTCTTTGAAAGCACCTAGGTCAAACCAAAGATTCTACAAAATACAGAAAATGCATATCTTGGGACATGGAACAGAGTTTAATTTGTGCTCTTAATTTGCTAATGGACTCAGATGACTAGGCACTCTGGCAGGTTGAGAGGGGCAGGATATAGGTCATGTTATTAAACAATTTTAAATACGCAAATAAAATCAATGCTGCCCTGGTGCTCAAGGGGAAAAAAGCCAGTTTCTAAGCGAAGAAACAAACTGAGTGAAATGCTTTAGAAATTCCCCCCAGGGCTTTCTACGTACACTGTAGCAGAGCTAAAAAAAAAAAAAAAAGAAAATACAAAGCCTAGCTTGCATTTCCAGCCCCCTTTTCAGGTCATTTTGAAAGGTTGTTTAAACAGCCTTCCCTCCCTGTAGCCCCCAAAGGGCCTAAGAGACTTCAGTCAGAGCTTTCCATACTGCACAGCTCCAAAGAAAGCTGCTACAGTAGACAGATGCAAAGCACTGTAGGCACAAAACTAAAGAAACTAAAAACACGACTAAATAGTAATCTGTGCTATTTCAAACACTAACACCACTCTTCCCCCACCCCGCCCCAAACATTAAACCCTGCACAATTTTCCCCTTTTAATAAAACACCTCCACCACCCAGAAGGCCTGACATGGACCAGACCTTCCAGGCCCAGCTAAACAATGTGTTAATGACACTAATATTTCTCTATTTCAGCTGTGCTCCCCTTGTTCCAAGGGCTGTATGTTAATGCTCGGCTAAAACTGGCGACACTGAGACTTCCACAGCTGACAGAAGACACTGATCACCAGCGAGGTTTTTGCTGCTGTGCTTTGTAAACCTTGTCATCAGGTCTGGCTGCGCTGAAAGCAGCATTGCCCAGAGCCACCCTGATGCTATAGCTTTCCCTGAGCAAGGGCTTTGCAGGGGAGGGATGAGAAGTCTCCTATAACACAATCACATTTTGCAACAGTCCTCAAGAGTGAATTTCTACAAGGGAAAGAGGAAAAAGGAATCAAACAAACTCAATGCCTTTCAGGGAGTCTTTGTAGACTGCGATAAAACTAGATGAAAAAGGTAAGAGGGATTTGCCCCCTCCCAAATGCCTGCTGCCAATCATCTCACAAATTAACAAGTGTGAAGGAAGAATTCAGCTCCCAACAGCATGATGATGATTATTCCTACATTTCATTCCAGCAGCTGCATTTGGAAAATATTTAACAGAAGCCATTAGCACTCACCGTGTTGAAAGGGTAACACTCAACACTTACTACAATTCCTGGATAAAGGACCTTTTACATCTTGGCCTTTAATGAATGCTGCAGTATCTCCATGTTCTGGTTGTTTGTCCTGTGTTCACTGTTTCCAAGTCACACAAACACAACCCCATTTGACAAACCTCAGCCAGGGCCATTTGTCAGTGTGCACACAAATACACAACATCTTCAGTGCATCCTTTTACCGTTCTGGCAAATTTGCAGTTTGCACTTGGGCGATGTGGAAATGACACAACTCTTCCGACAGACAGGCAGGGTGACTGAAAACATCCGCGCTCGCTGCCAACAACCTGCCTTAGGTGCTGCTGACTCACCTGCCTGACACAGCTGGAGGGAGGTCTCCAGACTGGCTGCACTGCTGCCATGCGCTCTCACCAGGGTCACGTTAGGCAACTGCTCCTAATGGTGTGCGCCGAAATGCTGCAGAGAGCACTTCCACACTCCCATTGCTCCTCAGTTGCTGCAGATGATACTAAGATATGGGTTACACCACCTACTGACCAATGCTTTCAGAGTCCTGTCAGCACAGAGCAGGTAGTGCTGCATCCAGGGGATGGGAAACAGCTACGCTGTCATTTTCTCATCTCCCCTAGGCAGGCCCTGGCAGTAGGAAGAAAAGCACAGACATCTGGCAGAAGAGAGAGCTCTTTAGTCATTGAAGCACCTTCTTGTAAAGTCTGAGTCCTGCTGCATTAATCACATTATGAAATTAGACTTGGTAACGAGGGGGTGGGGGAAGCAGTAGTTTTCCCTTTGAGTTGTTGGGAAGTCATTACTTCTTCTCGCCTTGCCTGTCCCTGTGTATCTCACTTCTGTGGAAGCGACCTGCAGGGCCCACCGGCATACATGCTACCTTCACACCAGAACAAATGAAAATCATCACAGCAACTTGGCTGGGACCTACACCTGCATTTCTTCTCACAGGTGCCACTTCATCTCCAAAATGACCATTTCTGGAGAAGCAGCCTGGCATTAACTTGAAAGTCAAAGCACACACAAGCACACATCTTGTTCAGATGCATGTACTCCACAACAGTGGAAACTATTTTTATGGGCCTAACAGGAGCATAAGTATAATGGACTAAGTTAGGGGACCCAACACATACATAAAAGGAATTCAGGCAAAACACTAAGTGGGATATAAATTGGCTACAATAACATTTCAGCAGACAATTATGTCATTATATTCCCAGAATTCACAGAGTGAGGTCTGTAACAGTCTTCCAGAAAGCAAGCTCAAGCAGAGACCTCAGTAGTTACAAACACTGCAGGCCTCATTTAAGAACAGAAGTACAATTATTTATGGTACTGAAAAAGTTTGATGTGTCCAGAGGTCTTTTTCATATAGAAATTATTTGTTTGGGGTTTCCCCCCCCGCCCCTTTGCTCTGATTAGAAACTGAAGGGGGACAGGGGCGGAATGTCATTGTTTTATGGCCTAAGTACTAGGTTGGGCAACTCGTGGTCTAATTTTTTTTCTCAGCCACTTCTTTCCTGCATGAAATCAGGCAAGTCACAAAGAATTTACACTGACCGCCAAGCAGTAAGCCTAGGCTGGCTTCCTTCAATTAACTGCATGGACTATCTTAATGTTTGTGAGCCGTTGTACAACAGGGCCTGCAGCCATGCTAAATAAAGATAAAATGGTTAAATATTTATAAATTGCTGCTTTTGGTAGTTTAACATTTAGATCAGAAGCCATTCCTCAACATGCCTCCCCTGAAAAAAGCAGAGGATGTCATGGGACCTAATGTCTTGACAACTCGTTCCTTTCAAGTGCTTTTGACAGAAATGGGGCTACCTATTCATCCAGCTCTGCTCTGTGCTCATACTCCCAAAGCAAAGCCTTCAGTGGCTGTCACCGTGCTGCTCTTCCCAGCCTGGCCCTGGGGAGAGGCTGTCCATCCGCTGGGTCCGGAGGCACCGGCGCCCACTTCCAGGAGAGAGGATCCGCTCCGCGGTTGGACAAGCTGGCAGCAGCAGCAACGCCTGAATTCACATCAGATTTCACTGCAGGACAGTCACAGGGCTCTCTTCCAGTCCCCAAAGGGCACCTGCTGCCTCTTCAGAAAGTCCTGTATCTTTTCCTGCCATATTTGCAAGGTTAGGGACAGCTTGGGATGTACTTGCTTGTGCTGCAATTATAACTGAGCACAAGGTACACAGCACAAAGCACTCCTTCTGCTGCTGGGGTTGGAGAAACAGGGAACTTTCAGCCACCTCTAGTACAGGCAACAGAGGGAGCATCAAAATCAGCTGCCTTCTACTCCTGGTCCCAAACTGAACTGTTAACTGCTTTTTTTGAGGGAGAAAAATAATCATCTATCTCATAACTAAATTGAACAAGTCCTCATGTTCTCTTTCAGAGACTGACAAGATCATATTTAAGTGACTGACCAAAAGGGTTTTTTGGAAGCAAAAACAATGATTAGCCACTGGTTAAGCTACTTAAGAGGCAGAAGACAGGCCACTTTCCTCACTTCCTCTTAAAATCCATTATCACCAACCTCAATCAGTTTTTTTCTGTTGAGCTGTCCTCAAGCCATACAACTTACCCATTCCTTCCACATTTCTTTCTCTCCCTGACAGCAGCTTTGTTTTCCATCTATCACTCTTCATCCTCCTCTCCTTCAGGGGTCCTGGAAAGACCTGCACCATTAGCAACCACTTTGGCTTTGACCTCCTTTTACAACAGGCCCTGGGACACAACAACGTTTTAGGAAATGGATCTGCTGTTTCCACACAGGTTGCTAAAGACTGAAGCCAGAACCATCAGAATGGGCTTGAAGTGTCCCCTTCCTGGGAATTAGCCATCACTTTCCCCAAAGCCTCAGGGAAATCAGTAATTTTTGAAGAGAACGATCTGATGTTGCTCAGTGATGAAGTGCTCCCAATATTGCTCAATGACTGACTGAAAGTGAGAAGTAACAAGCATCATGAAACATTGAAGTTATCAGTTTATACTGCTGTTTTGAGACAGGGATTTCAGGACCACTGACAGCATAGCAACAGATCTCACCCCAGGTTTTGATGAACGAAGCTTGAGCCCAAATTCAACTTACAGCTTTGTTAGGATGTGACTCTACAACAACCAACTTACATCATGTTGAAGGTAGGTATTTAAAGGAGGTTTATTGGGGCTAATGCTAAATTCAAACAGCCACAAGCTCATTTTCCATGTTTACCACATCAACTGTTGACAGATGAAGTCTCAGTGGAAAGTCCAAATTTTAATTTCACCGTAACTTCCTGAAACATGACTACAGATTTCAATATTTGGCATTCGATCTTCGAGAGGGATACCATGTTTAAGAACATTCTACCAAATACATTTAAATTATGACTCAAAACCAAGACAATTCGGAAGTTTTGAAACATAAAGCTGTTAGTATGAAATTAGCTTTTATTTTTTTTACCTCAAAATAAATGCACATTTGTCGTTTATTTAAGTGAAAACTGAAAAAAGAGTATCTTAAACAAGGGGGAACCTTAACAGAGCAAGTATCACAACCATGCTCAAGTTCCTTCTCCTGCTCTTGCCCAGCTCTGTTTGGCTAAGAACACCAGATTAATTTCTTTTTTTCTTTCTTGTCAGTTTGATCAATTAAAAGAAACACTTAAAGCACCAGAATTAGAAGTGGTATAAAACAAAACCAGGTACTCGTTCTCATCAGGATTCAGGTCCACGTATTGCCACACTTTTTATATAAAACTTTCACTAAGTGTTGTACTAAATAGGATTTAGTAATCTCTTCTGCAGTTTAGCTCTTGATATCTTGGTAAGAGAAGTCAATGCATAAGCATGTCAGAAGTCAACGCTATAGTGTAACTACAGTATAACTCTAACAGGGCTTCTAAATACTGTTCACCAGAGTGACGTCTTATAGTTGAATTTCAGTTTCAACAGGTACTTCAGATTTACCTGAGCAACATCATACACAATATATCTGGGAAGAATGTTAAGGAATAATGACAGTAGTTGATATTAATAACACAGAAAAACCTCAAAACACAGTGAGTTTCACCTTTGAACTTATGCTACCATACAAATGCCTGTGTGATTAACCAGTTCTAAGAGCTAAAACCACAGAACTTCTAATCTGACTTTTCCTTGAATCTGAAAATGTTTTATACAATAGTTAGGAACAAGCAATTAAGTTGTGGAGAATTGTGCAGCAGGAATCCGGAGTGACAGGCAGGTAAACCGACTTAGATAAGGGGCTGTGGCTCCTGAAAATTATGTTTTGTCACAGCAACATACATCTCTCTTGCTATCTAAGCAGAGGAGCCATGTAGCCTAGATGAGAGCTGCAGTTTCAGACACAGCATTTACAATTATAATTGCAGCTCTATTGCTACCTTCCAGCACAAAGTCATTAATGCCTTCTTAATTTCCCACTAAAAACCCCAAACTGGAATCACAGAGAAGAGCTCTACAATGGTTGGCAGTGTTTGTACATTCTTATTTTTTCAGAGAGAGTCACAGCTCACCTATTTATTTCTCAATGCTTTAGGCCTCAAACTTAGCTCTAATCCCAAAGTGTAAACCAAAATAAATACACATCATGTTACCTAAACTAGCTAATATCAACTGGATTATAGTTCATCATCTGACAGATGCTGTATTTAAGAAAACTCAAGATAAAACCAGTATTGCTAGGAGTTGTGTTGCCAAGACTCCTTGTAGGAGGAAAACAGCTCACCAAAGCCGAAGGCAGTTTCTACAAACCCAGAGATTTAATTACTGGGTTACCTGCTTCACTGGCAGTGAAGAGAGTGAGCTGGGACCTTAGATATCACTTATTTGTATTTTTAGGACTTCTTGTGAATTTAAAGCACTAATTGATTTGGAGGCACTTCTGCCTAGAAAGAGACTTAATGGCTACATCTCTCATGGGCATTTGGGGCTTACCTCAACACTTGCAGAGGTTTGGGAAATACAAAAGATGTGTTGAAAAAACACAAGAGCACAGAGCTGGCTCCCCCACCTCCTCCTGGCCAAGCTGGCCTGCCACAGCACCATGAAGAAGAAACCAGACCGGAGTGATGTGAAAGCACAGGCTGCATTCCCCTCCCCTTGTCCTGGCACATCTCTGGGCAAGACACTACAGGGCAGTGTTGCCTGGCCACTCCAGTAACTTTGGTATGGAGTCCTGTTGGGGAACAGCTATTGGTACATGTATCATTTCCTTTTTTTTTTGCAGAATGACAATTTAAGTGCAACAACTGTAAAATCATCCCCCTTGCAGAAGAGATTGTCTGCAATACTCCCCAAAGCAGACCTACAACAAACAAAACACAGTGAGGCAAAACTCCCAACTGGCCTTAGCGAGGTCCTGCAAATGCAGCAACACTCAAACACCGCGTGCAGCCAACATAACAGCGAAGGATACTCATTATACAGAAGACAGGTATCGTTAATTCCTGTGGAGATCCCATTCCCTAAGGGAACCTCTACACCACCAAGGGTGGTAGTGGCTGTGGGATCAGGCGCCGTTTTGCCCAAGCCTAGAAAGGGAAAACAACATTAGGTGCAAATCTAGAAGGCAAACACAGACTTTGCACAAATAGAAAATGACCCAGCCAGCCAAATACTATTTCACATATACTTCCAAATCAAGTGCAGAAGTATCTTCAAAAGAACACAAAGAACACAGTCTGTTATTTCAATTCAGCATCACCATCTTTACACCAGTTGTACCCTGCCACATTAAAAGGGAGAATTTTAGACTTTCAACTGTTAATTGTCTAATCTGCATGATCAAAGCTCTCATATTCTAGCTCCATTAATGAAAACATGCACATTGCAGCATTTTCAGACAAGTATAACAAACCAATTCTTATTCTCATTAAAATTTTCAATATAAATCTGATTTGACATCCAGAAGTACATAAGTAGTATGTATTGAAAAAGGTGCTAAATCACTTTTTATTCTATTTTAGGCGACCGATTTTTTAAGCCTCTCAAAATGAATAGTTTAAGAAAAGCCACTCATTACCGAAGTTACTGTTCTTCACTCTCCAATCTTGGTACAGAAGACAGTCATGATTACCATTTCTTTTGCTTGAAATTAGACAGCTAAGTCTTTTCTCTCATCTTCTTTTTCAATATATGATAGTTTTTGCAGATAGAAGTCTAATGAGATCACTTGTTCCATCTGAACTCTTATTCTTAGCTTCTCCCTTCTGTCCAAGCTTCTAAGCCACTTCGAAAGCTAAACAATTATTCTTCTGATCTATACATGTTTCTTCTAAAATACACAGTATTGTTACGATGAAAGCGAGTAAGAAGTTGGAGAATGCATTTTATATTTTCTCCAGTGTAACATCAAATGAAAGTTTCCTCCTGAACTTCAGGCACCTTCAGTCTTAACACTCTGAGTGTATTAACTTCAATCTTAAAACACCACATACACATCCTGATGCAACTAAAGGGCAACATTATGCAACTTCTTAAAGGAAGTACAGCTAAGAAGTGACTGTAGTTCTCTTTGCTAAGCAGAGCACCACAACCAAGTTCGCCATCAATTACAGACTACCAATGACAACTACTAATGCTTACCTTTCACACTGTGTTTTCCCTTGGGCAATTTTGTGATGTGGGAAGCATTCTTTAGCTCATACCTGGACAGCACAAAGAGCACACAATAGCACTTTACATTCATCTTAAACTCTCTCGGTGAAAAAAAACCCGAATTTTTCAGGCTTCAGTTTATGATGAGTTAATGTAAAGTTAATTTAAATTCTAGTCTTCTGGAACTCAACAGCCTTCCTTCTTTGTCCTGGTTACTAATTTTAATGATGTTGGCATTTTGTATAAGATTCAGCTAGACCTGCAACATTAGCTCTTATTTTAAGAAAAAACAAATCTTGGTTTTGAATAAAAAACACGTGCTTTTTCTTCACACTGAAGGCAAGGCTTGCCATCTTAGCATCACCTTCTATGAGGATGTATTAAGCACATTTGGCAAATACTCTTCCTAAGTTACTTACATATTTCCAAGGGCAACTTCTCCCAGTAGTACTAAACCTATGGGATCAGCTTGAGATGTGTGACAGTAGTTAGCACTCTTGGATACCATGTCTGCAAAATAGATGCCCTTCCCGAACATGTAGCCGGTCTGCAAGAAGGAAATAAATAAGTAAATAAATAAATAAAACTGGGGCAATAACACAAAGGCAGCATTGAATCCACCTGGCTGGGCTCCCAGGAGAGCCAGCTCAAGCTCTTGTGGACACCAATGAGCAACCCACTTGGGGGACACGATGTTGTCTGAATGCTGGCAGGTAACACAGGGCCCTCCCCACAGAGAAATTCCCTTATTTAGGTTCTCCCTGCCTGTGGCCATGTCTGGACACAGGGATGTAGGCAGCCAGAGAAGCTGTTGGACCTACCACAGGAGCTTCAGGCGGAGCTATCCGCAGACCCTGCGAGAGGATGCCAGCAAAGTTGGTGGTGCGGGAGCCGTGCCACAGCAGCTGGCGGTTGTGGAGCTGCTTGAAGGGCTTGTAACGCTGGCTCTCTCCCTCACGCTCAATCCTGAAGATCTTCAGTTCAGAAGAGGATGGGAGGAAAAGAATAACCAAACAAATAAATCGTTACCTTCATGCAACTCATCAGAGGGGAGAAAAAAAAATCATCCAATCTGCAATGTACATTGATCTGCTAGGGAAATCGATCAGGATGGGTTTTAGTGTTTGGAATTTGCCGTGTCACGCTAGCAAAAAAGAGGTAGTGGCAATCACACAGTACTTGTTATTGATTACTTCTCCACCTTTTCTTCTGCATTTTCATGAAGCTTTATTTTTCTGAAAAAATCATTCAATGAGCTAAGGCTCAATTTCAGATGATTACTCCTCCACCTCCCTTTTGAGGCAAATTAAATTAAAATAAAAACACCAAAGCAAAAACACCTCATTAAGCTTAGATTCATCTCTGCCTAGACTTTTTCTATTCTAATTAAAAGGAAATGTTCTATCAAATCATCCCTTCAAGAGATGAAACTGGGTAAGCTACTCAAAAATTTAAGGCAATTGCAAACAAGTAAGTCAGCTGAGGAGAGTCCATCTTCCCAAAGATAAACCCCAGTACTGCCCAGCTTACATCTACGACTTTGAGGTCATATGCGTTGTGTGTAGCAGCGTGAGTGTTCTTCACGTATTGTTTGATAATCTTGGCTTCTTCTGAATCTTTGTCAACAACCTGCAAAGAGGCAAATGAGAAGTTTCCTCAGCACACAAACTAGCAGCCATCTTATAACATGACAACATCCACCCTATGCTTGCAACTGCCCCCTTTAAACCTCTTCTATCATTTAGGTCGAAATACATTCCTAGCTAGAGAAGATGCACAGATATACAGACAGCCACAGAATGTCTGAGACAATGCTGGAAATTGAGATGATTTTCAATTCCACTACTCAAAGAAGGGTCAACCAAGGACTGAGTCCAGTCAAGCTTTCAACACCTCCAAGAACAGAGCTCCATGGCCTCTCTGGGAAACCTCTTCCAGTTTGACCACTGTCAGAGTAAACAAATTAAAAAACCCAAAACAAACAACATCAACAACAAAAGCTTTTTCTTTTGTTTAAACACAAATTCCTGTATTTCTATTTGCGCCCATTGCCTCTTGTCACTGGAAACCACTGAGGAAAGTTTGCCTCTGTCTTCCTTTCTGTCCTTCTCCCACCAGGTATTCCTAGATATTAATACAATATTCCTTGAGCTTTCTTTTCTCCAGGTCAAAACAGCTCAGCTCTTTCTGCATCTCCTTGAACACATACTCCAGTTCCTTAACCCATCTCAGTGCCAATACATCTGTCCAGTTACAGTTTAGGTGATTTGTTTTACTCTGAACTAACAGGACATCAGCTTATATTCACAGCCACTCATTGCCTTTTATTTCCTTTACCTTAATATCTGTTTTAAGTTTTTCATAGTTGATGTCAATTGGGTCTTTATCTCCATCTTCGTTTCCACCTCTGAGAAGACTGTAAGCAACCTCAATATCAAGCAAGTTGTCCAACATCTGCACTTTAGCCTAAAGAATTTAAATAGGTTATGTTATGTTACTTAGGCCTTTGACATGTTCAGAATAAGTCTGGGATACCCCAAATTTAAAAAGTGCATGACAATCACTGGCCACATGGTACCATCTAATAACACAACAACACTGTCTTTAAATATATATATACACCCCCAAATATAATAAAATATACACACATATATATACATAACATCTCTATCTTCTAATACCTTATGTATATAATTATTTACACAGATATATGCACATAAACAAACAAAAGGTTTGTGAGGTTTTAACACTTACTTTAACCTCGCGCTTTTATGAGGTTAGGTAAGTGCTAAAATCTCACATATTCTCTATGTTAGATGTCTGACATCAAGACCTGTTGCCTGCAAACAACATACAGTTTCCAGTCAATACCTGAATGTATTCCAAGTTATTTAAGAGAGGTGGTTTCTTCATCCCAAAGTCATGAGGAATCAGAGTATAGAAGCGGTTGGAGAGGTCCAAAATCTGGGCTTCTGAACCACTGTCAGAAACTGCCTAGACAAGACAACAAGCACCAAAGAAAATTACTGAGTAAGACTAAGTCTCCATAGCAATAAACACACACAAGATACTTAAGGACTAACATAGGAGCAGCAATACAAATAGCGCTCATGCTGAAACTCTCACAGGACTAAAAAAGAGCAATTCTATTTAATTGTCTTGCATGTAGCAAGTCACAGTATTTGCACAGAAATACACAGAATTGTGTATGAGAAAAATTCAATGGGGATTATGTTTCTGGAGGGCAAAATAAAGTCTTCAGGATATATAAGTGGTGCATATCCTTGTCAAGGTTCTGGTCTGTTCTAGAAACCGAAGAACTTCCTGTATCTGTGCTTTGCCAGGGAGCCCGTGACAAAACCAAGGGGTTATGCTGATACACTTTTGCAATCTGTACAGGCAATATTATGTAGTGATTCTGGAATGGTTCAGATCACAATGTGTAAATACAGCAACATTATCAAACCAGACCCTTTTCTGTGTCAACTTAACCTTTATTCTCATCCTCTGACAGACTTCTCTGGAGTGGAAACACTACTAGATCTCACTACTAGATCAAGGCACCAGCTTCGTTTGCTCAACTGCCATTTATGTCTGGTGCAGCCTAAAGTCTAAGCAATAAAAATGTGAAAGACACAAGTACTGCCCACACTGGTACAACAGTGAAGAGAACTAACTGGTTACCCATGGAAGCCACATCCTCTTCTCCAGAGAGAAAGAGAGAGAAAGCACGGATTGTTATATGCACAGCTCAGCATTCACCCCACTCTGAGACCAGAACAACTTCTGGATTCCCTTTTTGCTCTAACATCTCTTTCATGCTCACCTGCTGAACCTCATTCAGGATGGAGTATGCACTCTGGATCTGTCGCTTGCTCAGTTTTCCCAATGGCATCTTCTGCAAGTCAATCTGATGAAGATATAAGTATTAAACCCAAATTTCACTACATTTAAACCACTGCAGCATTCCCTCTCTGGTTTGTAGAGAACTAATTTCGCCATGCTAGTAGGACTGACGACACGAAGAATAGAAACATTTTAGACGCTGTGGATTGAGGAATTACGTCAGAAGAACACACCACTGAAAAGACATCCTATAACCAAAGGAATACGGCAATAGGAAGCTAAGCACACATGCTAGAGCAACACAAAAATAGGATATTAAGTGTCTGGCATGAAGTTTAATATTAACTCGGGGTCAGATGCATTACTTAATCACATAAGTAACCATACACTTCAGGCTGGCAAAGAAGCAAACTGAATGAATTAATTCTTCTTCATAAGATCATCTGTGTCTCTAGGTACAATCCAGACACCCTCTTCCAACTTGACCCTACAATTATCACGGGTCAAATGCAGAGGCTGTGAGGTGCTTCATATGCATTCATGAAAAATGAGCCAAAACCCCTCAGCTAAGTTAAAAGCAACATCTTGGCTGCCTGCATTTATCCACTGATTTAATTTAGACATTGGTTTTCTTTGTGTATTGATGGATCTTGGGAGAGTACTGGAAACCCTTACATTGTTAAAGGACCATCTGAATGCAAAAACGTTCCAACAAAAACCAAGCCCAGTGGAGTCTTTCAGAAAGATCATACACACACCCTCTAGACTCTTGACAGTACTCACCATACACCCTGCAGGTCAAACTAGTTTTTACTGAAGTTGATGGATTTAAGACACAGGTCATGGACAGAAGATCCTATGAAACCATGAATATCACATACTGTCTGGCTAAGTCCCACATTATTTATCCACTACGGAGCTAGGAAACCTAGCTGTACGCAAATCTTCGCTGCAAGATGAACTCAGAAGGCTCTTCCAAGCCACAGAGACTGGGGTGAAAGCCCTGAAGTGATTTTGCATGGAGATTTCCACCCTGTACTGGGCTTAGGAACTTTCACCTTGAGTGACAGCTAAGCATAGATAAAGCCAGATACCAAGAAAAGCCAAGATGGGCTGCAAGAGGGAAGACAGGCTTCAAAACTGCTCATGTCTTGGGGGCATGAGAGGCACAAAGCCAAGATTAATAATCTAATGAAAACCAATCTGCAATAGATTTGTAGCTCCCAAACTTTTGGGGCCAATACTCTTGCTGAGTACCACTTGTACCAATCTGTATTATCTCATTATTAGCTGAAAAATCATGCAGGACACGTACAAGTAAAATGGGCCACTTAACTTGGATGTCCAGAATAGCTGCAGACACCTATAATAAGTTATATAAACTTGTAAACTGACACATATAATCACTAACACACAAACACTAACACAAAATAAAACATCCCCCAATCATGTGATTTAGGAGCACAACTCCAACAGAGCCCACAGATAGCCAAAGGGCTGGAATTTGTGTCTCCTATGACTCAAGGGAGGTAGACAGAGTCCTGCAGAGCTGAGCTCTGGTTAACGCTAAACTGCATCCAAAGCTTTCTCATTAGATGTGCCAGAAGAGCACAGCAGCCAAGGGGCTGGGCCCAAAACAACAGCACTGGAATTACCACTAGGTGGACTGAGGGCAATGGGAAGAATGATCTCCACATCACAGATGTGTGCACCAGGATTGTCACAAGAGCCAAGGGAGATGTTTGCCTTCCACCCAGGCCAGGGAGGACACAGCACTAGAGCAGACTGAGTCCTCTAACAAGCCATTTCATCTAAAGCAATGACATAGATAATGGTTAATAAACTCCTGTGTGCTTGGTGAGGTGAAATTCTTGAAGAAAGTTAAGTTCAGTTAAGTTAGAATCAGGAAGATAAACACATCAGATAAATCCATTGTCATGCAATGGAAAGACTAAGAATTTGCTACAGTTTTGGCAAAGCAAGAGGTGTCTGGATGGAACAAAACACTCAAGATCAGGCTGATTAAAGGAACTAAGCAGTCGTTTCTGGAGGACACATAGAAACCTCTAACCAGGAAAAATATTATTTCCTCTAACAGAAAACAGCTGTTCAGCAGCATCAGTACAGGAAGATAAATCTAATAGGAAGACTAGCCCATCTGGAGTCTCAGTTCTGCTATAGATCTGCAGATGGTGTGAATTAACATAGTTTCAAGAGAGTTCTACAAAACCAAATGTCATGAGATGATCGTCAGTTCAGAGTCTTTAGCCAGTTAGAGTTACAAAGAATTATTAATATTTTACAAGACTTTGATGCAAAGCACCACCGAAGGTATAGGAGAACATAATTAACCCAAGGTACAACAAAAGGTTGGGCAAGCCATCTGAAAGCTTTCAGTCAGCTGCAGAAAATGGTACAAAGCCTGTTCTGGAAAGGTAGGTACACCAAATAATGACACAGAGGGCAAAGAGCAGCAGCTTAAATGTCAAGTCTTAGGGCAGGAAAACTAAGCTGTCTGAAGAAACTGAAATTTGTTATTTAGAATTAATCCAGTCTGAATGGCTGCATTAAAACAAACAGCAGGATCTCTGCACACTGGTAAAACAGTGCAAGGAGAGGCAGATCATGCTACCAAACCACTCTCTGAAAGCTTGCTAGAAGGATGGATCGAGAAGTATGGAGGAAAGAAGAATGGATGAAAACAGAGTTTTATTAGAACAAATGAGAAATACAACCAAAACAATCTCAAGTCCACCCTGTGCAGAAGAGGATCTGGACTTTGAGAAGACACTTCCATTAGTGTATGTATCAACTGGCACCATTTCTCTAGTCTGAGCTGCATGTCATTTGCTACCTAAATCCATGGTATTCCTGCACTTCCCAGTCCCCAGATTTGGTTCCTTGCTTAGAAAAAAAGAGTGTCACCAGTGTCACGTCACCAGCACATTGGTTATCTGTGTTAATACTTTAAGAGCATTTAGCAAACAGCAGTCACTATGCATGTGTGACTGGAAAAAACCACAAACAAACAAAACTACAGAGCGATTACCGATCCCAGGACTGGCAGACAATTCTCTCATAAGCTTGTTAAATTGAAGACATTGATAGACAAAAAATGCACCTGTGTTTTAAGAACTGCATGTGCCATAACTAAGTTACTACTTCCAGGGCTTGGCAAATTGCAGTCAGGCTCTTGCCTTGATTTTAAGACATATCTAAAACTCACGCGTGACTTTTGGGAAGTATGAAGCACTCTGGATTGCAAAGAACTTGCTTCTGTTTGTGCATGATGGAAGGTTAGAAGGGAGAAACATGAATGTGTGTAGTCACCTCAAATTCCACCATTGCTTTTTTCATGCTCTCCACATCAAAGATCATCTTAATAAGATCTTGGATTGGCTTAGCAAGTTTTGATTTTGTCCCAGCACCTACTGTCAGTTTCCTGACAGCTTCTTCATCCTGGAAGGTAAAAATAGTATCAGAATTAGCAAAATCACAAAGGATAAAAGTAACAGGCTGGCTGCCATGGCAACAACTCAAAACCAATTTAGTGTGTGCATACTATGACTAGCCTGAAGTTCATGGGGAGCGTGGGACATTGCTCTGACATCCTGGAACAAAGTGGGCTTATAAAACCACCTATTCAGTAATTTGGCAGATGTTATTTCAAGAGATGGCACTGTAAAAAATAAGCAGAAAGTACAATTAAGAGAATGAATAGGAACTCTCTTTGCATCTCTGCTTCACCTCAAGCAAGTATTAATTACTTTTTCTGCAAGCTTTCTGCTGCATAGAGACTTTCGTATGAAAAGATGACTGTTTACTTTGCTGCTTTTATGACAAAATAGGTGTAATAACTAGTTTCACCAAGTTTTTGTAATAAAAATTGTCACAGATGTGTACAGGAATCATCAATTAGCCATAATACCATCTCGATGGCTTCATGGAGAGAGCATTACATGAATAAATCAGCCAGGTGCTTTGAGTAACACTGTACATTACACTGAAACAGACACTTTGCCACTGCGATATTCAAATTTCCAGAATTAAAGCCAAGCTTTGAGTGCTCAGCACTGAAAGACAACATCCATTAATCTGGCCACAGAAAAACACAACGTCTTGAAAATACGTTCTCTGGCAACTTTATAGCTATTAACAGCATTCAACTATTTAGTCTGAAAATAGTTCAGGTTACAGGTATGCCTTTAAATAAACACACAAACCCCCACTGGAAAGAAGGGAGAGAATTCTTATTTAGCTTAGCTGTCTAAATAGCCGAATCTTACTGGCAGTGAATAATTTCTCTTTCTCAGCCTGCTCAATATGTGCATAAAGTGGAATGCTGCATAGGAGTTGCTTCAGCATTCGGGAGGATTTTGGAGGCAGCAGACAGATGAGTACAGTCTATTTTAAATTTTAAAAAGTTGCATTTTCAGACAGAATGTATATGAACTGACTGCTGAATTAAGTTCAAATTAATATCCTTAAAATTACAGAGTAAACAGGAACCAGCATTGGAGGGACATCAGATCTGGAAACAGAAAACTCCTTAGTTTCCCAACAGGTCTATTTTAATGGATGATACTCCTTGATCTACAGCTCTCCCCTGTAGCAGAGACAAGATGCAACAGCTGCACTTCATTCCCCTGGTTTGTTAATTGCCAGTGATCCAAGAGCAAGCACAGAACAGAACAGCGACAGCAAGGAATGTCAGCAATGCTCCACCTGGGACAGGGGCATTTCAGGGTTACCTGTCCGTAATCTATTTCCAGTGGGTAGAATTTTTTGGGATATTTAGTGAAGTTCTTTGAATGCCAAGAATTGCCAGTCTTCTCTTCATACAAATTCAGGAAGTGTTCGACGGCATCTTCTTTTGATGGCATCTGCTCCAGCTTGTTACTGCCAATTACAGTGCCTACACGGCCCCAGGATCTGAACACCCAGTATCTGGAGAAACGGAATGGGAGAAAAGAACAGGCATCAGCTACTCCCGTGCTATCACACCCATTTGCATACCATTAATTTTGTAGAACACATTCTCTTACCAGTGATTGTGGAAAATCAACAGAGGAGTCACCATACGTCCAAGAACTGGTATGAAAAATGCCCAGTGTTAACACACCAGAACTACAGCCCTGAGGATAAATGGGTGCCCAGCAGGAAAAGAGAGGCTAACAACTCCTCAGACTTAATGTTTTGCAAATACAAATCTTCAGATTGTTGGGGTTGCATATTTGAAAAACAAAGACAAGGCATCTTTAAGCCTCAGGCCCCGGAGTTCAGTATTTTGGAGAAACCAGCAGTAAATCAAGTATTTTTACTACTTGACACCGCCTTGGGTGAGCTTCTGTAGTATTTATGGGGATACAATCAATCAACCTTTCCAATATGTCAGGTATGAAATGCAGGCACTGAAATCCCTCCACGAACTGAATCCCAGACTTGATACAACCTCACACACACAAGGCAGCAACAAAAGCTTATTACAAACATGGTAAAGTGCAATAAATCTGGAGCTGAACCACAGTTGTTGCTAACGTGGCTTTCTGTGTCACTTATGTGTTTGGCAAGGGCAGTTTCATTTTAAAGAACCCTCTCAATCTCTTCATCTAATCAGCAATACAACCACTGGACAGTTCTGCCATGCACCCAAAGAGACCGGAAAGCTAAACACATGATCATCTCCTGACTATTTCATGCATTTTGTTACGCTTCAGGGCACACAGTTCAGGATTACACTGTGGTAGAACAGCCAGAATCTGGTTTTGTTTCCCAAGGTTACAGCTCTGCAATTAGAAGACAAAATTAACTTAAGAGAATATGGGGGAAAAAACCCCACCTTAGGTTTTGTCAACATCCAAAGAATGTCTCCATGCAGAGCAGAGATTTCTCCATGGGTGGCTTGTTTGGTGGGTTTGGAGGAGCTCTTTTAGTTTTGGTTTGGTTTTTTTTCTTTGTGTTGTAGTGGGTTTTTGTTTTTTTTTTCAAGTAACTCTACCAATCCGTTATCTCCCCAAAGACTTTTTACTCATACTTCGTTTTTGGAGTGTCAAAGACCCAGTATTTATTAAAAAAAAGTGAACAAAAATATTTCAAGGGAAAACTAAACTCACCTGTTCTCTCTGTCATCCTCTAGCAGCTGCAGTTTATAATAGGAATTTGTTCCTTTCACAATATCTACTAGTCCCAGGGTTGCACTGAAAATTTTCCCACCTTTCTCAAAGACATGAGCAGAATCCTCCAAACCTGCAGAGAAGAAACAAATTAGAACACAGAGGAGGAGGTTACTGTTTTAGCTCTCCTTCCTGCATTTGCACTCATCTAAGTGTTTCATGCAGCACTGTGATTTAACAAAAATACTGCAAAACCAGTGACCACACAGCTCATTCAAAACTACTTGGAGCATGTTTTCCTTTCAATGAATTGTGAGCACACACCTTTAGATAAACTGGAGTGAACATCAACCCTAACGAGAGGGAAAAAAATTTGCAACCTTTGACAGAGGATGATCTAAAATATAAGATCTAACACTGCGTGACAGCTGAAGGAATCCTCAGGAGAGATGCAGCTTTGCAGGTGTCACATCAGCAAATGGACTGAAACCCAAAGGCTGGCCTTGGATGCAGTACAAATTGTCAGAATATCCATGCACCACAGGTTTGGAGAGCAGCATCAGTAGATGCTCATGCCAAACCTGTGTCCTCTGCTGGCTGGGCCTTTATTCGCTCCACTGACAGGAGATCCTAAAGCTGAACAAGGTGCACGCCTTAGTTTAAGTGGTCCTTCTGAAAGCTGCACTAGAAAATCCTGGAATATCCAGCATCAGATGCCAATCAATATGCCTTCTTTGATAGCAATGAAAAAGGTTTAAAAATTCATGCTCCTTTATGGAACCCTCATCCTTTCACAGAAAAACCCTTTTCCAAACCATCATGCATCCTGAAGACTGTGGGTGGTGCAGGCACAGGCACTGCTATCACTCACCGGAATCAGGGTCTACTGCTGCTCCACCCTTCACTGTTAGCTTCATTTTCTTTTCAGACTTGCTAGGTCCTGCAGTGAAAGACAGTTAATTTTTTTATTAGGTGAGCAACACAGTCTGACTTAAATCAACCTTAAAAGTCTCAATTTGCATAATTATCACCCTAAGGTGAATCAGATTCCCAGTATATGAGCACACTGACTTCAGTGGCTTGTTTTTACCTAGTTCTAGCAGCCAAATCACAGCCCCCACCCCAGCAAGTAAATGAGAAATTAAATTTCCCCAGATTCTCTCTACCTGTTTCTTTTCTCCTAACCCCAAGGGGTGGACTGTATCATTTTTTCACCTGCACTGCAGATAAACACAACCACAAATGTGGAAGTGGGATTTAAAAACCTCACAGGGCATGGGGAGTGTTTGGATTCACTGGGGATGCTACTGTGGTGAGACAGTCTGGCAATAACACACCCAACTGTATGACAGAAACCTCCACTTGGAGGACACAGAGAACAGGTTCTGAGGAGAAGTGAGCAAATGTGATGGTTTTGTTCATCATCCAGGGTTAATAATGCAAGCTGTCTATAGCATTGATGAGCAATGCCACCAATATTTTTCCTCCTCTGTTAAAAACAGGCTCAGCGCTCTAGATCCCAGTATCTTCTCACTTGCCAGCACCCCCTGGGTAGAACCTGTCATTTTGGTGTCCCAGTACCTCCCAGGAGCTGCAACACTGACCCAAACTGGCAGAGAAGCTGATGTATTATGAGGAAGAGACTGGACTGATGGCAGGAAGCCTGGGCAGACTGAAGTGGGGGAAACAAGAGCCAGCTCAGGAGACAGCTTCACATTTATTTAAAGCTAGTCTTGCCCTGAGGTCCATTATATAAACTTATCATGAGAAAAAGGGCAGAAAATTCAAGAAAGGGTAAGGACAGACCATACCCAGGTTTGCTGTGTGCATGCACAGTTCTGAACAGGCCTGTGGAGAAACAACTGCTTTGTTCCTCACCTTGTTCTTCTTTGACCTTCCCAGCGCTCTTTGTGCTCGGGGGCTTGCTGCTCTTCCCATCCACAGCCATTTCCTCGTGCTCCATTTTCACCTCTGCACCCCAAGGTGAAAGCGCGTGGAGAGACACAAGCTCCTGGAAGTCCTTGCTGGAAGATTTCACATCCTCAAGAAACGCCTCTGAGACCACACGGACTTTGGCCTCCTTCACTTCTTCCATCTTCTTGCTCATCTTCTCCACATCCTCTGCAGAGGGAGGATAGGAAAGGGAGAAAAAAATGCATCAGTGACATTTTAGACCTCAGCCTCTCCCTCTGGCCATGATGCAGAGCTCTGTAACACTTCGTGAAAACACAATTCCACTTCATTTCGTATTCACCATGTTCTTTGGAGAGCCAAGTCCCTCCCTGGTTCAAAGCTACAGCCTGGGCTAGAGCAGGAACACTCCTGTTTTACCTGGCTGGTCCAGCTCTACCCCTCCCAGAGCTTGGCTGGAGCTGGACTTTCTGATGGATGGGAGCAGATCTCCCACCTCAGCAGTCAGTTTGCACAACTCCACCACAGAGCAAGAGCAGACTCTAAGCTGCCACCAGAGCAAACAAGTGCCCTCAGCTCTGGGGATTCTCCAAGGCAAGCATGGACACAGCCCCCAGCACCCCTCATCCCAACAAAGGTGGCTTGTACACCACCATGGTCTGCACACAAACCCCAGCTGCCACTGACCCACAAGAGCCTTAAGGCACAGCCTGCCGGGTTAACTTGCTGGGTAAGCAAAACTCAAACAGCACACATCTGTCTTTACTCTTCCAAGCACACTCAGGCCATGTGCGCACACAAAACACTCCCCCCAATCCAAACACTGATCCCCAGAGAGCTCCGAGGACAAGTGTCCTCTGTAATCTGCTCAGCTCTGTTACCAGAGCCACCAGTAACCACAGCATGGCTGCTCACTCTGGGTGCTGATGCACAGGGTGGCCTTGTTAGCTGTTGTCGTCGTCTTTCCTCCCAGGTCCTCCACAATGCTTTTCATCTCCTCCTTGTTCTTTGACAGCTTCCCGACAACCAGGATCTTCATGTTGGTCAGTGGTTTCTCTAAAGTTTGGAAATGACATGTTAGCAACAGGCACAGAGTCCCCTGGACAAGGATCAAGCACAAAGGAACAGTATCTCCCCCTCTCTGTACAATCAGCTCAGCTGGCAGGGGGACAAGGGGCCAAGCAGGTCTGACCTGTGCTAAGCAAGCAGGAGGGACTTCCCCTTCCCAGAGGAAAGGCAATGAAGCTCAGCAGCTGCCAACAAACAGAAAGGATGCCTACATACAAACTAGTACGTAGGCATATTTGCCCTTTTCTTGGTTTGTTTTGTTAAGTAAAAAGAAAAAAGAGTCGGCCTGCTTTCAGCACTGTGCTACTAGGGACTGCGCTCTGCTTCCCTTTTCTTTTGATGCCTGGATAGCATGGGAGAAACTCACTGTCACATGAAAGCTCCTGCCTTTACTAAAGGAAATCTTTTTTTGAGGGGCTGCAGAGAGAATTATCACTCAAGCAACGCTGTTCCAGTCTTGATCTTATAGACAGTACAAGGTTCTATCATGCAAACCCTATAAGAAGTCAGGAGCAAACTGGTAACCATCCATCACATTGTGCTAACATTGCAATTCAGGCTGGTCCAGGACATGGCAAGTGTCTAAGAGCATGTTTGCACTGCTGAAAGATAAATGCTATCAACTTTGATTGACCAACCGAGGGTTGTGCTTCCTCTTCTCCCCTCAACTCAGATTAGTTTGGTTGTTAGCAAACAAAGCAACCTGGCTTTAAATCTAGTCAACCTTTTGAGGTTACTTTCAGAGGACTCTGGGGCTGGAATCAATTTGCTAATCAGAAACAAGACCTGGGTTACTTTGTCTTCATTGCTAAAATAAGATGATCTGGCTGAAGTTAACTGTGCAGAATTACTCCCACCTTTTAAAACAAGTAACAAATAGTGCTCTGCACCCAAAGCTATGGCCAGAACTAAAAAGGCTGAATAAGAAAGAAGTCAGCACAGTTCTTAACAGACAGGCTTTATCACCAAAGCAACTCATTCCAGCAACCTACAGGGAGTTTCTTAAATCCCACCTTTTGCCCGTTTGTGGGCTGGAGACAGCACATCTATTTTGCATAAGGGGAGTCAGTGATTGGTAAAGCCAAATCTCAGTAGATGATTTAGAAGCAAAACAAACCCCTGAAAAACCCTCTTGCCCTTAAAACCTAAAATTATGTGGAATATCTGGCATTATGGACATTCCTGGATGGTCCCCAAGAAACCAAGCAAGGCGGCATTTTGAAGCAGGTCTCCCCTGAGACACAATTTGCAACATCAGCCATTACATTTCTGATTCACTGCATACACATCATTTCCTCACAATCAAGAAACACCCAAAATGATCTGTGAGTAAACAACAGGACCTCAAGCCCATGACCCCAAGTGACCCAGCGTATCCGGGCCTGCCTGTGCTAGGAAGATGAAGCACGTGAGACACTTTTTTACCAGGAGAGCTCTGCCTGCTTGAGGGCAGGAGAACAGTGGGACTGATCAGGGTGGCACGTTGTCTGGCTGGGAATAGCAGCCTGAACATCATCCTGAACTCCACCACTCCATGCCCAGCCAGACACCTACCTCTGGGTGCAGACACGGTCTCTGACAAAGGAGCAGATGCGGACGGAGGAGGTGCTGAGTTCACAGTCCCAGCATCTGGAGGGAACACCCTGTCCTGCTTCTTACATTTAAATTTCTTCAGGTAAGGAATTTCCCGAAACTCCTGAGGGATGGAAGCATAAACAGAGTTTAAAGCCAACAAATATTATTACCAGATTTAAAGGACAAATTGAGCACTAGCCAGATGTTGGCATTTACTGCATGTCTTGGAAATGATTTTTGAGATATTCACACTAAGCTGGACAAAACCTCACTTTACTGACTGAGAAAACAAAGTTGGAAGAGGGTAAATGATGAGTTTCAAATCAAATCAGCAACATCTTTCAATTTAGTGTTGCTGGAAAAAATATGATTTATTTATGTTATAGCTGCCTGCTCCTGGAGGGATGTGGCTGTGACAGGACTTCCCCGCTGTCACAGCTGCTCAGCGCTGCAGCACACTCTGCTCTCTGGCATCCAGCATTGACTGCTGCTTGTTCAATCAGTTCAGAAACGTTCTTCAGAACATCAAATATGCAGGGAACACCCACCTTTGGGATTACCCAGTCCTTCCTGTTGGGAGTCTGCGTTTTAGCAACGCACTTGGTCCAGGCAGTGATGTCCCCTGAACAGTAATAAGCATCACTCTTGAACACAAACTGCCCCTTGCACTCCTCGCAGGGCAGCAGAGCTCCAAATGCCATCCCATCTGCTACTCGGTCCAAGATCTAAAGCAACAAAGAACACAGAGCAGGTCATGGCAGGAGGAGGCTGGAAGCACACGCACTGTGTTACCCTGGGCTGCACAGGAACACGGCTGCCAGGCTGCTGGCACACAGGCACAGACATTTCCAGCACGTCACACACACTCTGAACACAAACCAAGCCTCTCGCCCGCACTGATGGATATATGATGCCTCAGAGGCACGGCACGAGGTTTCTCCTGCTCACACCCCTAGCTCAGTCTCTCCTCTCCAGGAAGAGGGAGGTGATCCTCCCCCTCTGCTCTGCTCTCATGAAACCCCACTTGGAGAGCTGCATCCAGATCTGGGGGTCCCACCAGAACAAGGACATGGACCTGCAGAAGTGAGGCCAGAGGAGGGTCACAAAAATGACCAGAGCGTTTGAGCATCTCTCCTGTGAAGACAAGCTGAGAGATAAGGGATTGTGCAGCCTGGAGAAAAGAAGGCTCCAGGGAGACCTTGTAGGACATTCCAGAACCTAAACGGGGTCTACAAGAGAGTGGTGAGGCACTTTTTCCAAGGCCATGTAGTGACAGGACAATGACTTTAAACTGAAAGAAGGTACATTTAGATTGGATATTAGGAATAAATTCTTCACTCTGAGGGTGCTGCGGTAGTGGAACAGGTTGCCCAGAGGAACTGTGGATTCTCCATCCCTAGAAGTGTTCAAGACTGGGTTGGACGGGGCTTTGAACAACCTCATCTAGGGGTTGGCATTCCCGCCCCGGCTGGAAGATTGGAATGAGATGATCTTTAGACTCCCTTCCGATCTAACCCATTTTGTAATCCTGAGGTTCAGCAGAACATACCTACCACACAGCACCTGACCAGGCTGCTATGCCAGAACAGCCAGGGAGGAGACCAGCTACTGCATCTGAGCACATGAGTATGTAGGTGGGAATGTAGGCTCAGCCAAGTCCAGGTTTTCCTGCCTAAGAGTATTCCATGACCATTTTGAGTCTAGACACTTCCCACACTCCAGCCCACACTCCTTAAAAGAGTCTTGATAAATACTAATACTTAAAGCAGTATGTGGCTCTGAAAGAGAGCAGACTTTCACAAGTTACATGGACTGAAATGGACTGTTTTTAGAAAAGAAACTGGGAAGGAATTTGTACGGTTTTTGCTTCATTTTGCATATTTTAACAGCCGAGGGAGGCAATGTGAAGTGCCTTAACTAACCTGCTCATGAAGAGCCAGCACCAAAAAAAAATATGGACCACTTTGAGCATAGCAGAATGAAGGCACTACACCACGACTAAGGTGCTGAATTCAGCATCACTCACCACCACACCGCCCTTCACAAGCGAGTGTAACAGCAGTACCAGAGTCCTGGGATAGAAGGACTGGGCTCTGCACCAAATTTCTTTCTTAAGTGTTATGTTAGGAACATTCTTCAGACTCGTGGACCTTGCAGCAATACTGGGTCAGGTCAGCTTCACCGATTCCAAGAGCCCGCACACACGCAGAGCAACTACAACCAACTCACGGCATTCTCCCCGGAGGGGACCTCCTGCTTGTTGGCGATCAGCAGCTCTTTCAGGTCATTAGTGGAGCAGACCTTCCTCAGCTCATCCTTGATGCCCCAGATCAGCTCTGTCTGCTCCTGTTGACAAAACCCAGCAGCTCAGAAAGCAATCGATTGCAAGTAGCTAAGAACACTCCTAAAACTGCAGTATGTGCACAAGGTTTTAGCAAGTCCATGTTATCTTAAACACAGATTGTGAGATTAAGAGCTCCAAGAACCAGTAACTTTACCAAAAGGGAGAGTCACACATTTTACCAAACACCTAAAACAGATCCTTAAAGTCAGACCCTTCATATGTCAGTGCCCTTATTTGGAAAGCTCTCAACATTCTTTGCAAATTTCACCTACCTAGCTGACACTGAGAACAGTGAGGATGTAGCTGCATTTGAGCCTTCCATCAGAAACAAAAATGCAGAAATGCACTGTTCTTTTTTTAAGATAACTTAAGCAAATTAGAGGAATTAAGCAAATTAGAGGAATTTCTACCAGATCAGACACTTGCAGCAGCGTGGAGGAGCATGCACATTCTTTTGGGCCTTTCTACAAAACTTGAAAGGGTTGGGAAGAAAAGAAGCATCCTAAAATATCTCAGAGAGTTTCTGAATGTTATCCGCTGGCTACAGTCAAAAATGTAGTCTGCCCTGGAAGAAGTGGTTGACGGGGTTAAATGGTTCAATTTTCGGTGTTAATGATCGTGCTTGATGAAATGCTGTTAAGAAAAGTGAACCCAAAGTTAATCCTGATTTACAAAGTGCTTCCATTTGTCCTAAACATCTGCACTGCAGCAGCAAAACCTTGAAAACATCTCAGCTGGGATTTTTGAAAATTAAGGTGCTGCCAACACAACAAAAAAGACAACTTTTGTTCAAAGCCAGAGACACCGTTTCTCTACAGCTCCATTAAGACTTCAATTGCAGCAAAAACAGCTTGTTAGTTCTTTTTCTTGGGAACTTTCAATAAATACAAAATTCCTGAAGCTCTACTGGGAATTCTTCCCACAATATTCTAGAAAGTGAAAGGTAGAAAGCTGTGATCTATCACAATTTGTACCCAAGAACTGAACATATCTCCTCACGGGGTGAAAATGATTTGATTTTTCATTAATCTAGTTGTGCACTTTATTTAATTTTTACAATGAGCTATTTGTTGTTTTCCAAGCTTTTCTGCAACAGCGCTCAGGCTCCAAGCTCCAGCCACCACAGCCAGATGATACAGGAAGGAGCACAGAACCAGCCTCTCAGAAAAAAGGCATTTAACCTAATCTATTTAAATCCAATAAGCACAAGTCCTAGAGAACATCCTTCCTGTCTTTCGAGAGAAAGGGGCAGGGTGAATTGCCTTCAGCAAAGCCTCAGTGACAGGGCACCTCCTGTGCCAGGACACAAGGACCATCTGTGCTGCAACTGCTCTCTCTGGGTACAAGGTGCTGCCTTCTCTAGAGGCTACAGCTCTTCGGTTAGTGCCTGACACTGTACTCTTCCAACAAAGCAGTTCTTAGGTTGTGAGCAGCTAAAACTCACCTTCAGCTGTTTTTCCTGCTTTGATTCTTTCTCTTTTTCTTTTTTCTGCTTCTTTTTCGCAGTCACGTTTCCATCTACCTCTTCTCCTTTTCTCTTTCTAATAGAGAAAAACAAAACAAAACCACACACACATGAAAGGAAGTTACTGAAATGGCTGTCCAGCAGTTACCAGAGCTCAGATTACTGACTGCCGATATCTGCAGAGGCTTGAATATCCTCAGTGTTGGCAGGCAAGCCCATATTTCAAATTCCTCAGTGCTAGATTACAGACATGCACTTGGCTCTGCAACGTGAGCTGCCTCAGCAGGTCAGTTACACTTAGAGGTTTTCCATGGGGTGACCATACGGTGTGGGAGAAGAGCACGTGAAGGACTGCACCATTCTCAGGCATATTCATCCACACCTGTATTAGTTACACCAAAGGCATACCTAAGGATCACTGAACAGCTCTCCAGACCTGGGGAGGTGTAGCAATGCAGGTTAAAAGACCAAAGTGCCTTTCAGCTGAATCAACAGCTTGATCAGCTTAGACAGTCCATACTGAAATAAAGGACAGCAAACACGGTAACTTTAAGGAGCTAACACAGATCTGGGGTAGAAACCAGGTATTTCCCATCTAGTTTCTCTTCAGACTGGAATTAAGTCAGGCCTCTGAAATCAAACAGGTGCAAGTTTCTGCTTGGAAAATGCTTCCAGGCTCACAGTGGTTTCGTGACGTACTGTTGGGAGTTGTGCATGTGTAAATTTATTGCTATTTGCTAGGCCTTAGAGCTGAAGGGAAAAGTTACAGAAAACACTACTCAAGAAAGACTAGGAAAAGAAAGCCAAATAAAAACTGGGGGATTTTGGCAGACTTCAGAGTGACAAGGAACCTCAGAGGAAGATCATTTACATTTCCAGAGCCATGTCATCCCCTTCGTCTGCCTGGAGTGTGTGTTCTCCTTGTGAGGAATCCAAGGGAAATTTTGCCCCAGCTGAGGTAGGACAGGCCTGCAACTTGAGGCAGAGCATGAACACAGCTTGGATCTCACACTCCATTTTGACAGAGCTGCTTTCTCTTACAAAACATCAGCCAGGTTTCTTTTTAAGAAAGCCTCTCTCAACCTTGTAAGCTGTAGCTGATGGTTAAGTCATGAAGTTGACATTCTCTATTGCTCTCCTACTTGAAATTTTAAACAGTTCACTTTCTAGGACTTTGCTCCCATTAAGACTAACCCTGTATGACAGCTATAAAGCTGCTGCAGGAGGATTTCAAGAGGTACTCCCCTCCCAGAGACTCCTGCATGAGACCTGCACATTCTAGTAACTGTCCTGGCCCTAAAATTGGACCAAGTGCTCATTTTATTTGCAGTGGCCACAACAGCCCACCATTAGCACCTCTAAAAAACCCCATGGTTCAGAGTACTTTGCAAGACTTTTTGAGGGGCTGGTTTTGCAGAAGAGCTCATTTTCCAGCTGTGCCCCTGCCAGGTCCCATCAGTGTGGGGGGAAACAGACACACTGTGCTGCCAGCAACTGCTTGAGAAAAACTCCATCCTGTGTTCTAAATCAGGCAAGCGGCAACCAGCGTGGCAGGACTGGCTCCAGCGCACACAGAGCAGTGCCTCCAAAAGTCCCCAGACCAAGCAAGTCTTCTTTCTTCCTCGGCTGCAGCCTCTGCAGGGAGCAGGACCAGAGCATCCACTGAGCCCCACCAAGAGGGTAATGATCTCCCCAAATTCTAACAGAGTCAAAGGTACACAATAGAATCTGTGAAAATATTATCAGCCCCAGTGCAAAGCGTTCTGCTGCACCTTCCCAAACCAGGAGTTTAATGATGCAAGTGCTTAGGAGGCGTGCCCAGCCCTGTTTCTGCAGAGTCTGCTGACAGCCAGGCTGCCTCCAGCAAGCCAGCATTCACTCCCACAATGTAACTTGTCTCCTGGTCTCCAAAAGGAGCAAATCCAGCACAGCAGCCGCTGGAAGGCAATCACTCTGCTGAGAGGCCCTGTGACCCAGGGAAAGCGTCCAAATTCCAGCAGCGACTCACGCTCTTGGCAGCTTCTCCTCACAGTCAAGGGGACAGCAGTTGCTCTCGCAGACAGAGTGATTACTGTACCTGCTCCAGCCACTGGAACAAACCACGAAGTGGGAGAGATCATCCCAACGGCAGGGAGGCATAAAGCTGTTGGTCACCCACCTTCTCTTTTGTGCCTGGCTATGCCCGAGGCTAAAGCAAGCACTAATCATTTTATATTGCCTGGAGAAGGGAATGGCAAAGCTGAATTCATCTTGCATCTTCCCAAAACAGCACATTTTAGAACAATCAGTAAAACACACCCTCACTGACACATATCAAGAAGACTCACACAAGGATCTTCCATCCTTGGGCCCCAATACTGCGTGTTGCTCACAGCAGTGGGGTGCTACTGTGCACCCCCTTTCTCCTGCTGGGGAAGGGACAGTCTTACACCTCTGACAGGTACAGCTCAGTAGCTTGCCTGGAAGGACTGGTACTTCCCAGGCAATGCAAACCACTTCCCACCATGGAGGACACACAAGATTTATTCCAACTTCAGAGAAGATGAAGAGGGAAGTGAATTGTCCCACTCTAGCCTGGCTGGCCCTTCCTGACCATCTACTCTATTTTTTAATGTTCCCCTCTTCCCCTCCCTACAATGAAAAGGTGGAAGGGACAGTCACAGCAACCCTGGATAAAGCAAGCAGCCCTTGAAGGGAGGAACAAGAACTCCCCTTTTCACCTCCTCCCTGTAAAGCACTGCCAGACTGTTGGTGACCTGAGCACTTAGCATTTGCCTCAGGCAACCTCTGCAGCTAATCCAGTGCTGCATGACGTCTCCAGAGTGACACTTTTGCTCCTGTCCTGGGCAGCAATTCCACCTAAACAAGTGAGGTAGAAAATACCGGAAGTGTAACAGCCCAGAGGAGGAGGGCAAAACACACACGTCCAAAGAAATACTGTCAAAAGCAGCTCACAAGCTGCTACTGCATTTCCTACACCACCATACAGGCATTCACTCCACAGAGAAGCTGCAGGCAAGGACACAAGATCCTCCTTTCCCAGGTCTGCAGAGTGATGGTGCTTAGACAGGACAGCCCATAGCCCAAGGGAGGGTTGCATGTCTCACCCAGAACTGGCTGAGGAAAGGAGCCAGGATCCTTGCAGTAAATCTTCCCATATTTGGCCTTCACAAGGCAAGGATTTTCCAACTTATTCTTGGTAGCCCTGCTCAGCACCTCACCTCTCCCACGTAGAAAAGGCACATCACAATGCCACTTTTACACAAAGGGCTCACAGGGCAGTCCCAAAGTCTGAGATTCTCCTCGGAGTAAGGGCTGGACATGCAGTAGCAGCACCTGAATTTGGTTGGATGTGTCACATCTGAATTGCACAGACTTCTGAGTCAAGATATAATTTGAACACAGCACAATTAGAAATATCTTTAAAGATAATTTTGAGAATCTCACTTGCAACAGACACTAACATAATTTCTGCAAGAGGCTGTAATTTCTGTTGTTAGTTTCTGTTATCTGATCGAATGCACAAGGTGAATTATCTGAGGTAACTGCATCTTATTCGAGTTTCTGGAGTGTTCTTCTTTTGGCTTCTCCATAACTCCTGTACCTTCTTGGCAGCAAAATCACCAGATAGTATGCACACCGCACCTCTCCACTCATGCTGTTATTCACACTCTCACTCATACAGTTTGTTTGACAGACAACTATTTTTCCAATTGACCCTTGGCTCAAGCACATAGCCCAAAAAGCAGAAGGTAGGGGAGAATAAGAGCCAGCCAACACCTTCATGGTTGAGGAGCTTGTTAAGGCAGTGCTTAGAAAGCAGAAAAGATGAGACATCCTGCTGCTTTTCTGGTGTGAGGTCCTGGTTCACATTACTCTACATCACCAGTGTAAGCTTTTTTCCCACTGCAATTCCAGGCTTTTATTTACACAGTGACTTGGCAAACTACTTTGTGGCCTTTCTTTACAAAGCCTTCATATTTTGCATCCCAGGAGCGGCCCAGAAAAGCAGAGTCAGGGCAGACAAGAGAAGCACTTACACAGTCAGATCTCTAGAGCTTTGCTGAGGACATGGAAGAAAACTACAAATAACCCTATTAAACTCACTGTTCTAGGACAAAGCAGAATTCCCATCTCAGCACAAAAAGCAAAGGACTACTTGAAAAGCTCTAAGTGCATTAAAATACTGCACTTCTGCTTACACCAAGCAATGCACACGGAGGTAAAATCCCTGCATGGAAAGACAGCAGGCTGCCCAACTGATGCACACAGCTCCTCTGGGTCTCTGGCCAAAGCCCCCATCCTGTGGCACTGCAGGACCACCCCACAGCACCCACATCACTGCCAAATGCTTCTGGAGCAGTGGCTTGCCAAGCAACTGCACACCACACACATCAGCTGCACATCTGAAGGACCAATACTGACAAAGACTGCAGAGATTTGACATGGCCATGGCTTCTCAGAACAGACATCAGCCTCACTGGACATTTTCATGGTGAATCCTTGCAAAAGCAAAGCTAAATTCAGTCTAAAATATACACAGAGGAACCCAATGTTTTCCAATGACAAGATCTTTCTTATTTGTAGGATCCAGAAATACCTTAATGTTCCTTCCACCATGAGGACAATCCAACAGTGGTCTGTGTTATGAAGCGTGACTCATTTCAAGAACAAGTAACAAAAGCCTTCATTAACAAAAAAAGATTCACAAAGCTATCAAGTCACCTGGAAACACTTCTGTGTCAGTACAAGTTCTGTCAAGAGCCTCCACTGAAAATCTCAATGCAAGGCAATGAAATTTCAGACATACTATAAAAGATTCAGCAAACAGAAGCATCCAAGTGTAAGCACTACATGGCCAATAAACACCATTATCAGATTCAGTGCCTGTCACAGATCAGCAGCTCATAGATAAGAGATGTCAAATCAATTCTCTAACAAGTGGTTTGAGCAGAGAAACCACTGCTGATAACAGCATCACACAAGAAGATGCAGAGCCCAGTACCCATTTGTACTACACAGGCATTATTTTATGGTTGAAAGCCCTACATCAGCCCTCCAAGCCACAGCTGCAGGTCTCTGCATTTCCTCAAGGCAGTGTCACGGGAGGCAACTGGACTGCACGCTCCCAGGGACAGGGAATGTCTGTTGTCATCTGCCTGAGGTCACAGGAAAGACCAAACCCTCCTACGACCAATATTTTTATAACAGAGACAACAACGTCCCTTAACATTTATCATGGATGTATTTAAAGGCAATGGCTCCTCCAGACAACACAATTTCTTACACTAACCACCTACCCTTCGCTCTTGGTAGCTGGAAGCTGCTTCTTCAGAGTTTCTTTATCTTCAGCTTTCAAGATGCTGAAGCCCAACAGCTGGGTGGCCCCGTAGGCAGGGAGGAAGCCCAGCTCTGCTCGGCGGCTCACAAAGCAGTCCGGGTGGTACCAGTTATCTATCATTCCCAGCTGCGGCTTTTCAGGATGCACCATCTTCTTGGAAATCCGGATCTGGCCCTGAGGTAGATTAAAGTGACATAGGAGCAATTGTTAGGCCATTCTGGCAGGAGCAGGATGTTAACAAGTTACCAACGTGATGCTTCCTAAACATCTGTAAAACAGTTAACAGTTACTCTACCAAAGTCTGCAACTTTTGTTCAAGCCCCCTCACTACAGTTCTTCTGCTTTCTTCAGTACTCCTGCTAGGTTGAAAAAGTCACCTTTTTAGGTAGTTTTCTGTTCAAAATCCACTCAGACTGGGTAATGCTGTTGTATTTATTCCAACTTCCAGTAAGCTTTACCAAGTGAAACTCATATGAACAAGCCTCATAAAGGCAAATCTAAAAATTAACTTTATGTCCCTACCTCTCAAACATCAATGCTAATATGATCTTACCCTGTCTTACTGCAAATTACTTTTCAGATGTCCAAGAAGTAGCTGGTTTGCAGTCCAGCAACAAGCAGGAAAAGCTGCAGTTAGTGGTGTTTGTCTTGCCACAGAAATGCTGGTGAGCAGTGTTCCCAGGAGGGATCACCAGGCTTGAAGCCCAGGCTACCATGCCTGAGGGATGCCTTTACTGTCAGCTGTCCAGGACGCAGCTGCTCCTCAGACACAGAAATACAGCTCTGCAAGTGCTTTCCATATGCAGGACAGACAGGAAGCAATTATAAAAGCCACCGTTTGAATTAAAACTGCCGAGAGAAAAGATGAGATGGAGAACTTTTTTACCTTTTCTATCTTCTGCTCACAGCCTTTGCAAGTACTTCTGTTAGACTTGGCATATTCTGCAGCAAAGTCATTTAGGCTCTTCTCAGCCTTACCACCTCCTTCCTGTTCCCCTCCTTTTCCTGGAGAACAAAGCAAATACAGAGTTCGGCTTTAATATGCATTCCCTTATTTTCTTGTCCTCTGTCCCAGATTGTTAGCAGTCTGCATTAATAAACCTCTGGTGTTCCAGCCACTCATTTGCCCAGAATGTGAATACAGAGCAAGACAAGCAGTCCATGCTCAAAAGCACCAAAGAGCCGCCATAACCATGCACTGCACTGAAGGTACCATTAAAACAACCTACGACAACAGCAGCTCTTAACATTTAAGAACTGAAAACTAAATACACCAATCATGATAACAATAAATGTTTTTCAATATATCTGCCAACTGACTCGGCTTTTTCCCCTCACTGATTTAACATTCTGGATGATACTGTCAGCATCCTAGCCCTGGACCGTGGATACACCTCAGCAATTCTTCTGACATCACTTGCTGAAGGGACACAGGCATCAAACCACCATAATAACAGGCCAACAAAAGAGAGCACAGCTCCAGCTGAACTCCAAACACCATGAGTAATTCCACCTACCTCCTCCAGGCCCTCCAGTTTCAATGGCTTTCTTGATTTTCTCCTGATCTTCCCACCGAAGCTCAGGGAAGCCATCAATGTCCGTGTGGGACACGATTCGAGCCCGCTTCCAGAAGCAGCTGTAGTGGTGCCAGTGGGGGACTTTGCCATCAAACATGGGCGACTAGGAAAAAAGCACATTAGGCCAAGATGAAATAATTCAGGCAGAATCAAGGGCAAAACCAATAAAACAATGCCCAAGATAAAAAGGAGTATCTGGGTAAACACACGTGATTTCTTTTTTTTAATTATTTTTCTTTAGATCAAGAGATGGATACTATTTAGGACAAAGTCTAAGAAGAAAATCTAATAAGACAGACAAGCTGCTGGAGAGATGTCCCAAAGGGGATAGACATGGAAGGAGCATTTAGCTAGCTTAACCAGTTCATCACCCTGCTGCTCAGCCCATCTGTTTTACTGAAAAAAAGAAGGTCACAGCCTCACACAGCCGCTGTGAGACTGTGTAGCACAAGAGGCCACTGGCCTCACTCCACAATCCCTTTGAGAGCCACTTCTCAAGCAAACTGTCCATATTCTGGAGAACCCATGTCAGGCACAAGATAAGAAGGGCAGCTCCAAGAATTGTAGCCTGAAGAAATTCCTGAGTGGCCTGCAGGAGGTAGAGACAAAATTCAAGGGAAACACCAGAGCCCAAATAAAGCCAGAGGTTGAGAGCAGGCCACAAAGATGATCAGAGGGTTGGAGAACCTCTCCTGTGAAGACAAGCTGAGAGATTTTGGGATCTGGAGAAGGTTTTTCTCCTGGAGAAGGCTCCAAGGAGACTTTATAGCACTTTTCAGTACCTGAAGTGGGTCTACAAGAAAGCTGGAGGGGGGAGTTTTCAAAAGTGCTTGTAATGATAGGGTGATGAGGGTGGTGAGGCAGTAGGAAAGGCTGCCCAGAGAAGCTGTGGCTGCCCCATCCCTGGAAGTGTTCAAGGCCAGGTTGGATGGGGCTCTGCGCAACCTGGGCTAGTGGGGAGCATCCCTGCCCACGGCAGGGTTTTGGAACTAGATGATCTTCAGGGTCCCTTCCAGACCAAACTATTCCATGACTCTGTGATCAGGACAGAAGCATCTCCCAAGTCCTCCTTGAAGTGCAGGTCCAGAGTGCCCTGCCCCACACCGAGCACTTGTTTTCCAAGTGCTCCTCTTGTTTAAAACTCAGACACAATAGGTACCATCCTGGCATCGCTCCAGTTACCCATCAAGCAAAATAACCTTCCAGTGGTTTGGCTCCAAATAACACAAACAGCTGCTGCACCAATAATACTCAGTGCTGTACAATTATTATTACTGATGACACAGAACTAACGACCTAGGAAAGCCTTCCATGTGTCACTCACTAACAGGAGGGAGCCCAAAAACAACGACAGAGTTTCGTGCATGAGCAGGAAGGAAAAGGAAAGGGCTTCGAAGACCACAGCATGGAACCAGGAGAGCTGGGAGCCCAAACTACAGCCAACCGTCTACCCAAACTGTAAGAGGACATTTTTATTTCCAGATGCACTCCTCCCACAAGCCAGGATTTGGGTTACCCAGTTACCCTCACAGCACCACAGCAGCCACCCTGCGGTTGCTCTCAACCTGTCTGTAAGTCACATGCAATTTTGGCACTGAAAGTTGGACACCTCTGGGCTTGTATCTAGAGTTTTCCTGGAGAACTCCTCAGGGCTGTTGCCAACACAAAGGCTTTGGGGGCACAAGGCACTGCAGTGTACAAAAGAGAGCAAAGCTGGCTCAATCTTTAAGCCGACCATACAAGCAGTGAGTAATCTCCTCTACGTGGAGTTTTAGACTCTTTTCTCTGAGTGGAAAATGAAACCTCCAGGCAAGCTGGGCCTTGTTTACACAACTTCTCTCAGCTCACCTATCTCTAGACCATAGTTTCCTAAACAAACTAAGAAAAAAGGAGACCGATTCACTTTCTTATTGCACATTCAGATAACAGAAACTGCTCAGTTCCAGCTGGGAGCAAAAGGCAAAGCTGGTGCTGGTCCTGCAGGGCCTGGGTGCCTGCTCTGTGCCAAGCACCCAGAATCCCACTGTCATTCAGGGCTCTTCACTTGAGGAACCAAAACAAAAGCGGGGGGGTTACAGCAGACACAGCCAAGGACTTGGTCTGGGCCACCCTTTAATTTGCACAATTTGCAGAAACGCTCGATGCACTGAGGCTGGCACAGAGGCTGCTCTGCAGGGGATTTCCCCAGGAAAAAGCAAGAGGCCCGCATACTCTGGTGAAATTCATGCATTTACAGTGTGATGCTCAGCAGCACCGTGTGCTCTGCTGGTACCAAAACTGGCAGTGGGCTGAGGAAAGAGGAAGCAAATTCATGAGGCAGTGGGGGAAATATATAAAAATACAAGTGTTTGGTGTAAGACCGGCAGTTTTGGGGAGATGTCTGGCAATGAAAAGCAGTGGCTCTGTGAGGAATGTCATGGTCCCCAGAAGACCGCTCCTTAAAACAAACCCTGGAGAACCAGAACATAACCCCTGGCCCCCCTGCTGAGGAAGGGCAACACGCCTCGCATCAGCCTCAACTACTGGGCAAGACGGGAAGGGATAACAAACGTGAGGAAGCCGAGAAGCAGCAACTGGAGCAGGGGAGGAGGAGCGGCTCCAGCGAGCGGCTGAGGGCAGCCGGGGAGACAAAAGGAGAGGCAGCAGGAACACGTGCGAGCAAACGCTGCAGCCTGGCACCGCACGGTCCCACATCTTTCCCAGGGGAAGGAGGCTCTGGGGAACAAAGGCGGAGGCAGGTATTTGCCCTCCGGGGCAGCAGCTTTGCCTCCAACCCCGGCAGACCTGCCAGCCCCGCCCGACAGCCAGGAGGCCCCCGCAGCCCGGGCGAGGGGGGACCGGGCCCTTCCTCCCCCCAGTACAAGCGGTGCTTGTCCCGGGGGCACAAGCGAGGTACGTCCCCGGCTGCTCGGGCGGCCGGGAGCCACAGCACTCCTCCATCCGCAGGGCTTTGCGCTGGCGGTCGCACGCCACGTCCTTGCTCGCCTTCCGCCGTGACACGCATATGGCTTTGCTTACCTTCCACAGCAACACCCCCAAACTCAGCCCGCCCCCAGCACGCTGCAGGTGCCCCCTCCCATCTGCCCTGCTGCAGACAGGGAGCAAAAAGTAACCTCCCTCCCAAGAGAGCAGCGTGTGCCTCCCCTGCGGAGCGGCGATTCCCTCCTCATCCATCCTCCCGCAGCGGGGCGGGATGCCGGGCCCCTGCACAGCTCCCAGCCCCCCAATACAGGACGGCGCTCTTCCCTTCCTTCCAAAGGGAAGCCGAGCAATCTCTTCCCCAAAAGGCAAATAACAGCGTGAGGGCGGCGGAGAGCAAACCGCGCCTTCGCAGCCCGTTCGCCCATTGCGGTTCAGCTGTTTCACGCCTGCCATGTGCCAGCCAGCTCTGCGAGATCACCGGGGCCCGGCCGCTCATCCTGCGGCCCCCGGGGCTGCCCCAGAGCTCTCACACCTTCCGGGCCGCAGTTCCTCTGTCTCGTATGCGAAGCGCCCACCGAGCGGGGATTCCCCGGCCCCGACACCGACCGCTGCGAGCGGCAGACGCTTCCCGCGGCACGGAAAAGCCGAGCCGCGGAGCTCGCCTCGCCCTCCGGACGGCAACAAAGCGCCTCTGTGCGCGCCCCCGGCCCCACAATGTCACCGAACGGCGAACTTTGCACCACTTCGCCTCCAGCCGCCCCTGCAGTCCGGGGGAGCGGGGGAAGCGGCTCTCCCCGCCCCGGGGAGCGCTGCGGGCAGGGCTGCCCCGGGCACCGGCGCTGCTGCGGACACGGCAGCGAGCGAAGGCGCCTCTGCTAAAAATAGGCTGCGCTCGCCCCCGCTGCAGCGAAAGGAGCGGCCCCGGAGCACCGCGGCGGGCGGAGGGAGCGGAGCCCCGGGCTGGCCCCGCCGCCGGCGGTACCGAGCGGAGCGGCCAGCTTAGCCCGCCCCCCGCCAGGGGCAGCCCCGCCACGCGGTACCTGCACCATGAGCGCCAGGCGCAGCGAGTCCTTGGCGATGCTCTCGCCGCACTTCTTGCAGGAGGCGCGGCCGCTCTTGGCATACTCGGCCCGGTACAGCTTCTCCGCCGGCTCCGCCATCGCCGCCGCTCCCGCCGCCGCGCCCCCGCCTCGCCGCCCAGGCGGATCTGCCGCTCGGGCATCGATTGGGCGCGCCTGGAGGTTCCTCTTGTGTATCAATGGGAGGCGGGCGCGGCGGCGCGTCTCGTGGTGCGGGGCCGCGCTGCACCCTGTGGGCCACGGGTTCGAGTCCCGCCGCCACCCTCCGCATCCGTCCGCATCCCTGTCCCGTACCCGCACAGAACGAGCTCCCGCGTCCTGGCAGAATCTGAGCTCAGCAGCTCTCCCGCAGATAAATATTAGCCGCGTGATGCCGTTCCCAGGCAGGCGTTCCGGTGGTGTCCAGCGACAGGACGAGGAGCGATGGCCATAAACTAAAACACAAGAAGTTCCACCCCAACATGAGGAAAGACTTCTTTACATGAAGGTGGCAGAGCACTGGCACAGCCTGCCCAGGGAGGTCGTGGAGTCCCTCTCTGGAGATATTTAAATCCCACCTGGACTCGTTCCTGTGTCACCTGCTCCAGGTGACCCTGCCTTGGCAGGGGGTTGGGCTGGGTGATCTCCAGAAGTCCTTTTCAACCCTGACAATTCCGTGATTCTGTTTCCTCCAGCCCCTGGGAATAACAGTGAGGCTGCTGACAAAATCAAAGAGCAATTCGATTAAAAAATCTGAATTTATTTTTCTAGCTCACAGTAGATAATTATCCTTTACTATCAGCAGAGGGCATTGGCTCTGCAGCTTCCCTGGAGAAAGGAAGAGGAGAGCACTGAAGTTACTCCAAACCCTTGCCAAACATATGTCATTAATTTTATAGAGATTCTGAAAACAGGGTTCAACTAAGGCAGGATGTGCAGCCCCGGGTGGGCTTCAGGCAGCTCGCAGGTGTCACTCAGAGGTGCACACCGGCACCTCAGCAAACCTGAGGTGTTGACACACCTTTTATCCTGTGCTGCCCATCTCCAGGCTGTCACACGAACGCAGAGTTTGTCTTCACAGCGAGCCCCGCAACAGCCTCCGGACCAGTGGTGTGCCCGCGTGGAAAGCATGGGTCCTGGGTACATCCCTGGGGATTTGGGGAAGGAGGAAAAGAAATCGCTGCGAAGCACTAGATGGTGCTGCAAACACACAGTCAGACGCCCAGGTACTCCACACAGCGGAATCTTCGCTCTTGCAAATTACTCCTTCCAGGAGTTCTTGGCCCAGACACCAGTGGTTCAGAGGCAGATCGGTGCATTTGGTCCCAGCCTGGGGAAAAATGAGGAGAAAACCCAGGAGAGTTCATCTGGATGACCTGATGGGTTGCCCCTCACGCTGCCTGGCATGTTTGCCAAGGGCTTTGCCCTGTTTGAAGATGACCAGCAGAGAAGCTGGAGTGGCATTCACCCAGTTCAACAAAACTGCTGCCACCCTGCTCCATCCAAGGGCATCCAAGAGGAAAGCAAAGAACAAACAATTAAGGGTTGACTTGGAAGAGTTGCCCTAAGTCAAGTCAATGGCCTGTTTCACCCTGATCCTGCCTCTGCCAGGAGCTGACATAAAAAAGGCCAAATAAGCACTATTTGATTTCCCAAATATTTCCCAGCCTCCCGAGATTTGTGGCTCAAGGATTTCCTGCATGCCATCATCCTGAGGGGAATTTTTCTTCCAAGGATTTGTCCAGTTTCTCTGAAAAAACCTCTTCTGTTTATATGTTATTTATTTATAGTGTTTGAGCAAAAGAGAAATGGCTGCTTGTTCGTTTTTCCTCTGGCTGGGGCTACTTTCACTCCTAAGAAAGGCAACCCTGTCCAAACACCAAAATGCTGCTCCACAGCTTGCAGAGGATCTGTAAGAGGTAATGAAGAGCCATACAGACATTTACAGGCTTGCAAGCATGAAAACAAGCAAAGAAAGTGACTCTAACAAATGGCTGTTCAAAGCTTAACCTTTTTTTTTTTTCAGTTATGAATTCATACTACATTAATTCTATTCAAAATGAGCTTTAGTGGATTTTCTGTTTTGAAAGGGGTAGGTGGTTCTTCTGTACAAATGAGCTTGAACACTGCTTGAAAGGATCAGGCTCAAAGCTCTGGGCACTTTACCTTTTCAACCTTACTTTGAGGATTTCACATGAGTTTGGTTACAGACAGTGCATTGCTTTGAAACAGGAACATCTACACAGCAGGAATCACATTGTTATGGTTCTTCTTATTGCAGTGTAATTTCCTCTGTAGGCAAAGTGCCGTCCTGATTTTTGGTGTCAAGATTTGCCAAATCACTTTAGTCCTTTCCATAAATCTATTGATCTCAACAGAGCTGCCTTGCTCTGTGTCTTCCCAAGTGTGGCATGTGGATCCCAGCCCATCCCTTCCCTCTCACGGGACAGTGGGGGACCACTGAGTCAGTGCTAACACAAACAGCACCGAAGATACCAAGTTTTGTTACAGAACAGGGAACGCTTTGGCAGCAGCTAGGAGAAGTGGCCACTTTTCTGGGGAATCATCCCATTGGGTAAATCCAGTTTTTGCAGAGCCCTCATATTTAGCTGCTGGGTTTTACCAGAGCCTGCATGCAGCAGGAGCAAGGACAGTTAAAGAGGGAAATATTTTTATGATCCCTCACAGGCTGTCTACATCCCTTTCTAGCAATATTCCCATCTCAGTGGACTGATGGCTTTTGAGATCCTGTTGGATGACAAGTGCTGCACCAACATGTGAGACCAATGGTTTGTTTTTCCCCTCTGTTACCAGAGTAGAACTCATGGTTATCCTTAGAGGTGTTTTGATCATCTCCATATACTGACACTGAGATGCCAAACTGCCTGCTGGTGCTTCCCAGGAAAACCAACCCATGTCACCCACGTGCCCATGGGCTCCCATAGCTCACTGTGCTGAGGACAGGAGCCTAGGTGAGGAAGGGGGTATAATCAAAGGGTCTGATTTGCAGCCTCCATCATAAATGTCAGGATATTTGGAATTTTCTTAAAGCCTATGTTTCTGGAATCTCACCTCTAGGATGCCCCCAGCAATTTCTGTTCTCCAGAGGCAAACATCACAAAAACAGTAAAGGAGAAAAGAATGTCCCAAGAAACCCCAGCTCTGGCAGTTGTGAGTGTCTCAGACTGTGAAATTCAGTGCCAAGCATTCAGGTGCCTGGCTTGTGACTTCAGGGCACCACAAAGAATTGTATTTTCTTTTCTGGGCCATTTTGCATTAGATTCCTCTGGAAGGCAGAGGGAAGTAGGTCAAACTCCTGGTACCAGGAAGACATAAGTTATGTCTTCAGTGTCACAGGACCAAATGCTTCCCCTCAGATTGTGCTGACAGAACCCTGAGCACTAAATCTTCCAGACTGTGTTGCTTAGGGCTCCATTTCTGACACATGCTTGAGATGTCTCCCTGCAAGATTCCCACCCTGCTAAGCATCTCACAGAGGGTGAGAAAATGTTGGACATACACAGGGAACACGATGGCTCACAGCCTGTAGGGGAGTCAGAACTGTTCTTGCTCAAGCCTGGGTTTGTTGCTGCAGGAGACTTTATATTATCTGGCCTTTGATAACCGACAGCTCGAGAGTTTTGTAACAAAAACCCTTTCAGTGCTAGGTTGTCCTGTCTATATTGATGACCCACTTTTTTCATGCCACTGCATATAATCAGTGTGGCTGGGCTAACCCTGTTTGCATCCAGGCAAGAGGCTACAGGAAACCCCTGCTGTGGCTCAGCTGTGCCTTCTTGCTTATGCAAGTGATCATCCCATTGACATCCCTGAGACTATGCCGGTGGGAATGGGATGTGAGATTGTGCACCCTCCATCTAACCAAGCATCTTGCTGTCTTTTCTTGCCATGGAATAAATCAGAGGGCTTGTCGTCCTGTCTGGGGGTTCTAAAATATGTTTTGAATAGCTTAATAACTTCCCATGGCTCCTCTCTCCTGGATGATCTGGAGATATGCAATCTCTTTAGCTGAATTTAGAGTGTTCCTGCAGGGCAGAGGTGAAGTTTTGGTGCCCAGAGCTGGCCTCCTTCTCAGCCCTCCTGAGCAATTTTGTATTACAGACCAGCACAGACCTCTGTTCTTTAGAAAGCTCCTTTAAATAAACCTGTTTTTTCAGCATTCCAGATGCCCAGGAAAATTGATGTAGGAAAAGGCAAGCAAGGAGAGGTTGATAGAGGAGAAACAGCATTTCACACTGCCTGGGAATATGACTGAGTAGCTTTCTCTCAGTAAATTCAGTGGTGTGACTTACATATCCTGAGTCTGGGGAATATAATATTCCAAAGCCAGTGGCAGAGCCAAGTGCAGCCACAGTACTTGCCATAGTTAGTACCTGGGTGCTTGCCAAGCTTTGAGGTTATTCACTTTGACATTATCCCCATGTAGGAAAGACCGTGCCATTATCCCTGTTTTACTGTCCCCATGTGGCAATCGAGACACACATCACTGTGCAATGAAATTAGAGAGTGGGAAATTAAAAAAGGGTAAAAGGAAATTTGTTCTCGTGGCAGGTTAATTAAACCAGAGCCTACAGCCAAAGGCAGATGTTGTGGCAAAACAATGCTGAAAGGAGTTGTTTAGAGTTCTCCTAACTGCAAATGTTAAAAGGGACATGAAACAGTGAGCTTTGGAGATAAAGTCCATACCTAATTTGTGATGACCATGAGGAAACATAACATGGGGAAGAGATAATCTTCAGCCTCACCATGGGTCCTGCCTTGGAAATGCTCAGCCCAGGGAGCTGGAGACAGAGGAGTCCTTGCTGAATGGGCAGCTGTGGTCCATTCTTGATTTCTGCCCCCTGCCAACAAGAATAAGAAATCACACCCAAGGAAAAAGCAGAGTCTCCCAAATCCTGGGCTAATCCCACAGCCATTTGGTCAGCCTTGGGCAGAGTTCATGAAAAATGATAGCAAACTCCCTCATGGGCTACCTTGCTACCTTTTTCATGTGGGTGCTGCCCACCTGAGTTCTCCCACCTGAGTTCCCAAGCACCATCTTTCCCCTTTGTAGTGCAGCGGGGCTGTTAGGAATCCTGCCCATGTGGATGCCACTTGTAAAAAGCTCTGCTGCCAAAGGAAGGAAGCACCAGCTGCAGCACGGAAAACGTTCAAGAGCAGAAACAAGGAGAGAGATTTGGAAAGTTCGTGCTCAGAGATCTGTGTGTGCCAATCCCAAGCTACAGCCTTATGGAGGAGTTTAATTAAGGATGGCAGCTTCCCCATTTGAAACTCTAATCCCAAATATATGTTGTCTCCACATAGGCTCGAAGCCAAGTTGTGATTCCTGACTAGAGCACCCCAGGGTAGATGGTCACACCCCTGGGGTGGCAGATACCTGCCTTACCTGTGCCAGCAGTCCGGGTATCCTCTGGCCCAGAACAGCTGCCAAAATACATATTGGGCAGCACGAGATACCAGCTGGAGAATCTGCCTATGGTTCCCAGTTTGGGTCCTTGAAAATGAATAAAGAAAAGCAAGATGGAAAAGCCAGAGGGCTAAAAGGGACAGAGTAGCCAATGAAACTCTCAGTAGCATTGTGCTAATGGGGTACAGAAGAAAATTACATTTCTGCAGTCCCACAGGTGCTCTGTGGTAGATTGAGGCTACACGGGCCCTTTGCACAGATACCACAGCCTCTGAAACAAATCCACCTTTGAAATGGGGATTTCTTACAGCATTCTGTTAAAGAGCAGTGAAACTGCACAGGGAATTGAAACATGTCCACTTAGTGACCCAGCTAGTCCCCATAATTTATCCAAAATCTAAATCCCATCTGATTTTGATGGACACAAACAGCTGAGACCTTGCTTTCCCAGCCCAGCTGAAGACAGACTTTGCTTTGCTTGTACCCACACTGGCTCCTTTTGTCAGGCAAAGGCCTGAGGCATTTGTTTGGGTGCTCTGCAGCTCTGCCCAAGTGAGCAGCAGGATGCTTTTTCTGGTCTTTGAGCATCCGTTATGTGATTGATTCTAGTAATTCATTAAGTGCAACAAATGAGCGGTGACAGTGGAGGCTACACTACCCCATAATTCATCTCCTTGGCCCCTTGATAAGGTCTCCTGTTACACTGGGCAGAGCTGTCCTCACCACTCTCCTTACATCTCTCTCATTCTCAGTTGCCTTCAGACAGAAATGTGTCCAGTCCCAGAAACTGTGAATGTCCTTTTTCCTCAGCTGCAAAAAATCTGCAAGGTGCTTCTTGCCTATAGAGCCCTGGGTTTAGCTAAGAGCTCAGCAATGCTTACACTATTTGGAAGAGCTAAATATTTCTGCCTGATTCATAACTTGCTAAAAAAAGAGTCAATCTAGCTCCTCTGTAATCCATTGCTTTCAGAAAACTCTGAACTGCTGGTAAATGCCCTAACGAGGAGCACTGACCATTTATCTAATAAAGTTTCTGAAGTATTTCTCAGCTCTGTTACAATCACACAACTTCATGACTGTAAGTATCTCTAAGTGTGGGTTTTATCTTGGCAGTCTTCTTTTGAATTGTATACTCTTGTTAGGGAATCTTAGTCTTCCTTTGTAACTAGTAACTGTTAGGGGGTATCCTGATTAAAGGATAAATTGTTTGTTCTAATAAAAATACATTTTTTTAAGGGCATCTGATGCATTCACAAATACGCAAAATATTCAGTCCCTAACCCAGGTAGCTTGCATTTATTCAGGTTTCTAATTCTAAAGATCCCGTTTACACAATGGGTAGCACAGAGAGGGATGGCTCAGAGAGGGAAGGCTGGCAGCAGAACGCAGGAGTCCGGGTGTCTGCTCTCCTCATCTTGGAGAGCAATGTCAACACCAAGGACCCACACTCCAGTGTTGCTCTAATTAGAGCAAAGCAGCTACAATCAGATTAACTTTGTTTGCACTGTTTGTAGACAAACTATGCATAAAACACACCACAGAGCTAAAGCACACAGGGCACTGGTAATAGATGGCATAAAATAAAGCAAGCAATGATGAAAGTGACTGCTTGATAAACACATCAGCCCGGCCAAAGGCAACACATCTCAGAGGAAGATGTTTGTTTTCAGTAAAGCTGCAGCAATCTCTCCAGCTACCAAGTGAACTTTACAGAGGATTAGCAGTGCTGGAAACTGGAGTCCTCTTTTCACCCAGAGAAGAACTGCACAAGGGCAGTACAAGGCCAGTATTGCCACTAATGCACCTTATTTCTGGGCACACTGACCTCTTGCTGGGGGTAGGAGGGGATGCACCTCTTTGCTGAGGTTGCAGCAGCCAGAGCTGCTGTGTCGTGGGTGCTGAGAGGTGGAGCATCCCTCCTGTGAGAGAGCTGAGACCAGGTACCCACTTGGGGACAGCTTAGCATACGTTCAGCTGCTGGCAGCTAATTTTAGATACAATCAACTTTTAATTACCTACAGGGAGCTTAAATGTCCCTGACTTCCCCCAGCACTGCTGGCTATGGTCCAGTGCCATGGAGGGTGATGTAGAGGACAAGAAGCTCTTTCCCTCCTTGATGCACTGGCTGCTGCTGCAGAGAAACCACCTTTGGCATTTCCCAAAGGAGAAGGCTCCAAGTTTGCTCACCAGGTCTTGTCTACAGGTACTTTGTCTCATCCCTGCTTCATCTCTCTCTGAATAAGGGAGTTATTCCCACCTGCCCTAGGGTCAGCTTCAGCAGAGGCCTCATTGCTATTCTCAGCCTCCTCTGGTCACATCTCCTCTGCTGATCCCACGGTCTACAGTTACATTTCCCAAACTGCTTTTGGAAAGAGCTGTCCTCCTTTACAGTGTCAGCCAACTGCAGGGACCCGCAATCATCCATTTCGCTAAAGGACCGACAAATCAATGACCTCTGGAAGAGATCCTGGAGTCCTGTGGTCTTCTTCCTATCAAGGCTGCACGTGTAGCTGCTAATTTGTTGCCCTGTGCGTGCCTATCTCCGTGGCTGCTCATTAAGTGAAAGCCATTATCGTTACTGCTGATGGTGAGAAATGCTCAGACCCCCCACTGAACTGAGAGTCTCTAGGAATAAATGGGATATGATAACTTTCATTATCTCCTTGTCAAACATCAAGAATTCAGTGACCAAAACCAGCAGGGAATGTGTAGCAAGGAACTTGCATTTCCTAGCCAAGGGAAAGCATATCAAAGTCAATTATTTAGGGCATGAAAAAATTGTGGTTCTCCCAAAGGAAAATACTGTTTAGCTTAATCGTTCTGCAACTAGTCTTAATTCGTTATCGTGACTCATGTTTCTATTCACATCCCCAGGAATCAAAATAGGCCAGAGCATGACACTGTATGCTCCTCAGCACAAAGTAGAAAAAAAAAAAAAGAAAAGAAAATAAATGTACAGCTGCACTTTGGTTTCCATCAGCTTTTGTGTGGTGTAGCTTTCATGGTGCATCTCTATTTTTGGGCTCCTGACACCTCAGAGGTCAGAGCTTCCTGGCCCTGCTGCTGAAACAGGCCCGCCCTAGTCCTGATGCAGCAATGTTTCTGAGCTCACTCAAGTGCACGAGTCTTCTATGCGTGTCTAGAGTCAAACACACACTTAACAAGCCTGTTGGACCCTTAAACCTGACACCCAGCACGTATTTCCTTCCTAACTTTGCATTACACACTGTCTATCAAGGTGGCTCTAGCACCCAAAAATGTGAGCTTCAGCAGGAGAGACTGACTACAGCTCTTCAGATACTTGAGAGCACAGTTCCCAGGAGACCTCTTACTCACAGTTCCTTAAGGTTTCCTGTTTCACAAACATCACTCTCATGATCTCACATTGCTGCCGTTGCCATCAGGTGACCAATGTAGAAAGCCAAATCCAGAGCTGCCCTTGAAGTCTGAGCACAGTGACAGAATGGCAGCCTTTTACTCTGGCTTTGGCTTTGACTTATCACACCTGCCAGTTTTAAAGGGGATCTGCATTCCTCAGGGGATCAGCACTTAACATCACATATCAAATCCACCTGGAAGGACAAAGGGATATCTCAGACATGACCACCACAAAGGTGTTGGGGCACTCACAGGGTTTTTCAAAAGAAATTTGGACAATTGATTTGGAAACTTGTCTGGAGAGGTTTCCTTTTGGTTCTTCTTAATTACAAATCTGGTCTGAATTCCTTGATCTGTGCAAAGCTGTGAGCGATGTTTGACTCTCAGATCAAACATGATTTTTGTACATTTTTGATCCTCAGTGAACCAATCATCTGAGCCAGTAGCTCAGACTAACTCCGCTGGAGTCATAATATCTGAAGTCTCAGTCTGGATATGCATTCTGCAACTCTGCCCATCTTTTTTTTATGTGACACAAACTCTGTTAATTGGGAGCATTTAGAGAAGATGGAGCCAGGCCCTTTGGAGACGTGTACAGCAGAGGGATGAAAGGCAATAGATTTGAAATAAAAAAAGAGGTTGTGGTTTGTATAGGAGGAAAAAAGGATTATCATGGGTGGGAGGAAGCAATTGAACAGAGAGGCTGTGGGGTCTCCATCCTTGGAGATAATTCAAAATTCAGCTGAATGAAGCCCTGAGGATCCTGCTATTGCTGGACCAGATTTGAGCAGAGGCCAGCAGTGGTCCCTTTCCATTCACTCCAGCCTGTGACTCTGTTATGAAGCCTGTTAGCAGCACATGGAAAAAAATATTAATTTCCACATTTTCTTTAAAGGAGCAGTAATTCTTGTGTTCCTGGTGAAGAACTGAGGGGGTAACATGGCATTTGATATGCCACCAAGGAGAAAGAGACATAAACCACATATAAACCTAGAGACCAAATCCTATCAGCAGCTGAGCACATGCATTGAGCTTAACGGAATTTGAGGCTGTCCATCATTTTGTAATATCAGTTTTTAAGAGAGAGAATCGGTGTGAGATCCTCTTCACACTAATGTGCATGGCAAAATGTCCAGCAGGTTCAGTGAACGCAAGCAGGGATGGATGCCTCAATTTTCAAGCTCAGCATACACGTTGTGGTGGAGTCTGACAAAGATGTGTGCAAAGTGTTTCACCCCATCCCTTTTTATAGCTAAAACCAGAAAGCCTTCACAGAAAGGTGACATAGTGGCTTCCTGAAGGGAGGCTGAAATTGCAACCATTACCCTTCTGATGCCTTAGGTTTTAACTTCTATATTTTTCAAATCCTGTATTCCCAGTGTGTAACTCTGCAGTGCCCTGTAGCCTGTGAGCTGCTGCTCTCTCATGCTAAGACAGACATAACAAAGCCTCTCCAGGCTGCTCTCCAAGGACACCCAGACTGTCCTAGGCCCAAAATGTGTAAACCAGCATCTTGAGAAGGGGCCAAGCTGAGGGGAAATTAGATCATTAGCTAAAGTTTAATTGGTGAGATTGGGTTGATATGCAAATGGACCAAACCTATAAAAGTGTGAAGAACTTGTGACCTGTTGTCCATCTCAGATGTAGCCTTTGGCCTGCCCAGGATGTACATCTGAAGGCCTTTCAAATAAATATCCACCTTTATTCCCTTACTCCTGTCTAGTCTCTGTTTCTAGGTTGGCCTCTTTAGGCATCACTTCATTTCCCTCCCTGGTGGCCTCAGCTGTTCTGGATGGCTTTCTGACTTCCAGTGACTTTTCGCAGCAAAACCTATTTTCATGCCGGGCTTCAAAACCCACTCAAGCTTTTCTTCTTTGCGGGGAAAGACACAAACACCAGCTTTTCTCTTTTCTATCAAGGAACATGCAGTGCCAGAGGATGAAGCATTAGATTCTTTATTCTCGATTGAGGCTAATTAGTGTAATTAGAAAAGAAAATCCACCGGATATTTGAAACAGAAATTGCCTGAACTCAGAACCAGAGCAGCATTGCCTAAAGGCACTGGACTGCCTGATACAAATGCTTGTTTAGATATCTCATTTTTGGGTGAGGAGGAAACCCCATTGAAGGCAGCTTCTTCAGCTTGCTTTACAAGCAGCAGAACTCTAATTTTTTAAGAAGATACAAAAAAATCCCCACACGTGGAGAAAGCATGGTTCTGCCCTTTTGAGCCTGACCCCTGCCCTGAAGAATTACCTGTGGATGCCGTGCTCTGTGTGTAATCAAAGCACCACTGGTTGCATCAAAACAAGAGCTCCTACTTCTCCACCTAGTGAATCTTGTCCACAAAATGGAGCTCTAATACAGCATTCCACCTATGTTAGATGCAATGCTTTTTGGAGTAAGAAATGATCACCTCTGACTTCCAGAAATAGGGGTTTTAGTGCTGGCAATATGAAACAGTGAAAGAGCAAGATGCTACAGAGAAATGTATCAGCAGATAAGGAATGGATAACTAGGAGGAAGGTGAAAAGGAACAGATTAGAAACACAAAAAAAGAGAAGGAGAGCTATGAAGGGCAATGTAAGATCCAGGGCTGGGCTGCAAAGTAACACTTCCCCCACATCTTAGAGATAAATATGAGTCTGGCACTCAGGTTCTAGTACCTCCTTGAGTTCTGAGATCTCATCAGGATCTGAGACCTACATTTATGGCTGGTGACTGGTTTTACAGTAGGTCAAGACAAGCTCCACATCTCACTGCAACTTGACTGTGGAGAAGGGTGCCTGTAAGCCCGGCTTGTGGCCTGGACACAATTCTTCTCATTGTAAAGTACATGGATCTCAAGCAACCCTGGTGTGGTGTTTTTTTGTAGCATGAAGCTAAATTCCATTGCTTAGTGGTAAAGATCAAATGGATTTGTACTGAACAGACGGGAGAGGTACTGCATAAGGACTTGTTCCTGTGTTCTTTGATTAGCCTGCCTATTAGCCTTTATCTCAGACTCTTGGAAACACCAGCTTTCTATCAAAAGGAAATGTCACTACTTTAACTAATATACTTTTTTATTTCCTTTGCAAGAAGCTCTAATTAACTTTTTTTTTAGTTCAGTGCAGCTTTAAAAAGAATATTTAATGTCAGGCATTAAAGTTTCCATATTGGCTTGCAAAGGAAATCTTGACTCACAGAGATTCTCATCAAGAGAAATAAAAGGCAGACTATGCCTCCTTTCCCTATCATGCAGAAGAAAGAATTTGTCATGGTGTAGCTCTGCTAACCTATTGCATAGGTGATTTTATGACTGAAAGGAGCTTTTTCCATCCAGTCCTTCCGGAAAGGCTCTGAGTGATGGGACAGCTGTCTCCAGCACCCACTACCTCCAGTATTCTCATGCTCCACTCAAAGAAACACTGAATCTGGCAGGCCTGTGGCTCTCCCCTGTCCAGAAGTCAGGGAAAGATGCCAATTGCGTGCAATCAAAGTTTTGCATTTTCCCCCAGTTGAATAATTCCCCAGCTTTACAGATCATGCAAAAGGCATTAAAATTGCATTGCAGTACTGAATGCCAGGCCCTCTGAAACAAATAGAGGACTTAAAATTATAACCAATCTGTTGAACACTTGTTTAATTTTGTGTCTCTGCTAAACTCCTCGACTGCAGACTTCAAGTGTAAACATATGCTTTGAGAAAAAGCAATTTCAGTATTTGCAGAATCAGGGCGATTTGAGGCACTGTTCTTATTCTGTAACAGCCCATGTAATCTCCAGATCCCAGCCATCTCCTGCCACCCCATGGCAGCCTGATGGCTGATGCAAGACCTGTTTAAGAAACGTTATTCTTAACCATTATTATGGTTATTATTAACAACACAATATAGTTTACAGGAAGGCGCAGACTGCCACATGCCAGGAAACTCAAATGGATTTTATCGAGGACTACATTCAACAGCAAGAGTTTGCCAGATGGGAATAGATCCCACTCACCTCCCGATTATCTTGTCCACCTCCATGTCATTGAGGGAAAGGTCTGAGACTGTGAGCTGAAAGAAGCTGTAGTAATGCAAAGCACTATCAGGAACCAGGCAACACAGATGAAAAGTCAAGTTTTTATCAGAATGGGGGCACACAAATGTTAACAAGAAGCCCCGAGGTCATACCCCTTTCCCAACGCTGCCTTCAGGGTGAATTGGTACTGTGAAATGCAAAGATTTCCATCTGAGTTGACATTTTTTTTTCACAGAGCAAACACTGCTTTTATCTAGGGGAATATCTGATCCTTTCTGGTAATCTACTAAACCATTTACTGCCTGTGCAGATCGTGGAAGGAACGTTTGAATACAGCTAATTGCTAAAAATAGCCCCATTTTCAGCAGCAGAGGAGCTGCCAGTTCTTTCAAGCCACGTTAAAAATACTGCTCGAGTATGACTTCAGCAGACATGCTGCTGCCTGTGTGTGCTGCCGGAGTGAGTGGGAATGCCTTGTCCCTGCTCGGGATTTCCTCCAACACGTGACACGGCTCATGGGTCCCAGAAGAAGGTGAGCTACAAGGTCTTAAAACGTGACTGCAGTGGCAACCACGAACCTCGTGCCTGTGGCTTCCTCTTTGCAGCTCTGCATATTTTCCAATTTCAGGACATATCTCTGACTGTGAGGCCAGGTTGGATGGAGCACTGAGCAACCCTGGTGTGGTGGGAGGTGTCCCTGCCCATGGAAGAGGGGTTGGAACTACATGATCCTTATGGTCCCTTCCAGCCCAAACCATTCCACAGTTCTAACAGTAGGTTACGGTGAACAAAATTAGGTGGGAACCTTCCGGGTCCTTTGGTGTGCAAGCCTGGAGATCTGAAGCCAGAAAAATGATGGCCTGATGGCTTGCTGACATCTGCTAATGAGGAAGAGCAGAGGTCCCATATGCTGAGAAGTCCAGGCAGCAGTGATCTCTCTGGGCTGGGTGTTCTCCACTGGTAAGGGAAAAAGTCTGTGACAAACCAACGACTGACATTTCTGTGGGGGACATTTTGGTTATAATAAAGATCAATAAATATGTGGAAGGTTTTTTGATTTTAGAGGGTAGACTGTTAATTTTCTAAACAATAAACAATACCTCCATTTCTAATCTAAAATCAAAAGATCACTGTATTTTTTGGGTAGAAAGAAGTGTTAGGAGCATGCAATTTTCAACCAACATTAGCAGGAAGCCTTTGAAAAAAGCTGGTTTCTGCTGATGCCTTAGGTTTTAGCTTTTATATTTTTCAAATCCTGTATTCCTAGTGTGAAATGCTGAAGTGTCCTGTAGCCTGTGAGCTGCTGCTCTCTCATGCTAAGACAGACATAACAAAGCCTCTCCAGGCTGCTCTCCAAGGACACCCAGCCTGTCCTAGGCCCAAAATGTGTAAACCAGCATCTTGAGAAGGGGGGCAAGCTGAGGGGAAATTATATCATTAGCTAAAGTTTAATTGGTGAAATTGAGTAGATATGCAAATGGACCAAACCTATAAAAGTGTGAAGAACTCGTGACTCGGGGTCCATCTTGGGTGTAGCCTTTGGCCTGCCCAGGGTGTACCTCTGAAGGCCTTTCAAATAAATATCCACCTTTATTCCCTTACTCCTGTCTAGTCTCTGTTTCTAGGTTGGCCTCCTTTAGGCATCACGGCCACTTAGGATGATGGAACTTGTGCAAAAAGTGCAAGTGTTGTGTTTTTAAATCCAAACCCATTATGTAGCTGTGTTTCAGTACCAAATCCTGTTTCTGAAGTTACTCCTAAATCATCCTTGGCTGCTCCAATTTGCCAGGCAAAGAGACACAAAATGTACCAGGCCTCAGAGGTTGTTAATTAGATTTAATTTTGCTTTGCTGCCTCTGAGAACTACAGGATTGTCGGTAGCAAGCTGTAACTGACTCTGTGTTCTCCATGTGAAGCACGGGCTGGGAGTTTTTCCCCCCAGCTTGTGCTATTTCCCAAAGGTACCTGGAAAGTGCTTGGTGGGACCTAGCAAAGAGCAGAAGCTCCAGACAGACCAATAAAACTCAGTGGCCCGAAGGAATAGTGTGGCCTTCAAAACTGAACTATAATTCTTTGTTTTTAAATCTTTGTTTTATTTGTATTTTTTTTATTCTACATTTTTACTTTTATGCCCCAATTCGATGTTTTCTGGTTTTCATTGTTTCTGCCAGGTGTAAATTTGGTATCATCGCAACCCAGCGTCTCACTAGAGAATAAAGCCTTAGGGGAAAAGAAATAAACAATTTACAAAACCTCTATGCTACATTAACCAAGAAAGGAATTCCTTATCTTCTATTCAGCACAAGTTCCAGCTGAGTTCTCATGTTTTATAGGACTAAAAAAAAAGCCACTTTAAGAGATACTGTCTTATAAATAAAGACCAGGTCCAAGGTTCGGATCGAGGGAAGGGAATAAAAAAGCCTGCTGTTGAAGCTATAGCCAGAAAGAAACCAGGCTCACCAAAGCTCAGACTGGATGTGACGATGTGACACACTGCTGCACAGCCAGTCGCCGGAATTGCGTGTCAGAACTTTTTGAGTAAAGGATGTGCTCTCAATTCTGGGACTGTGACTGGCTGCAGCTGCTCCTGGGATGCTTCCCAGACATCCCACTGTGAGGACCACGTCCAGTGCATGCCTTGTGTGCAGGACTGGAGGAGGAATGGCTCTGACAAAGCAGGGAGCCTTCCTGGGGAGGAGTTTCTGCTAAAAAGCTGGCTAAAGTTGTAGAGACACCATGTTTCTAACAGCGATGGGCTAAACTTCATAGGGCAGACAAACAGCATGTATTTCAAAGTCAGAAACCCTAATAATTCGAGAGGGAAGTCAGCAAGCTCACAAAGGAGTTTGCTGAGCAGTAGTAAAAGGGGTTTGGGAGCCAGGGACCCCTCTGACCCTGCGCAAAGGCTGAGCTCCAGTGTTGTAGGCACATCGTTCTTCCACACCGTGAGGATGAGCCTGGCCTGGCAGCAGTATCTGCTTATTATAAGAATTCTTGAAATACTCCTATTCCTTGCGTTGTTCCCAGAAAATCCAATACGCTCTGCCTGGTAAACTTTCTCACATTAGTTGAAATGACATATCGATCACTAATTAAACCTAGTGATGCTTGCTGCTGCTAGCTGAATACAGCAGCCGCCCAACCTGGGTGCTGGAAGAACACAAACAATCCCTGCTCCTGCCTCAATCTCCTGATTTAATATGCAAAAATACCAAGATTTAAATATTAAAGCTCAGGAGATTAATTCAGTGGTGTTATACTGAAATTGTAGAGCTGGCAAAAATTAACTCTGCCTCCCCGTTGTTGCACAGTGACTGCTCACACTCTCTCCCTCCCCTACTGCCCCTTCCACACTCTGCCAGGATAGCAGCCTTTCCTTTTCTGGTCATATCCCAGACACATGGCAGTGGTGCCAGGAATTTAATACTCCCATTGCTGCCACATAGATGCAAAACCTTTTATAAATGTGTTTGGGCTGACCAGCCCCCTTAGCCCCCTGAGCCAAGAGTACGAGCATATCTATGGTGTTTGGGACTGAATAAAACTCTCCCAATTCAGATGGGGGCTGACAGAGCTCAAGAGCTCTGTCCCAGCACTGTCATGTGGTTTAGGGGACAGGCAGATGAGCTTGCTCCTAAAATAACACACATGCATCACGCACGTACACATTAAGCATCTCTCAGTGTTTCCCCTCTGCTGAGATTTGTTTTGTCCATATTGCCTAATCCCTTCTCCCTAAAAATACCCACCCTTTCCAAGCCCATCCCACGTGCTGCGGGCTACTGAGCCCCAGTGCAGCCCGGGTGCAGCAGAGCTCTGGTCCTGCCACCCTTTAGAACTCCAACCTTGCCTCTCTCCACGCGGCTGGGTGAGCTCTCTGAGGATCAGGGCGTTTGTTTTGCTTGCTGAACAGCACACTACACCCTCACAAAGGGCTTTCGTGAGTTAATTGAAAGAAATGTGATGATTAGAGAAGATTCCATTAATAAATTAACACATTCCATCAAAGGATCTTGAAACATTTCTGTCAACATGTACTTCGTCTCACATCAGCTGAGCAAGGCAAAAAATCAATAGGATTTCCTTTGCAGAGAGGAAAACCAAAGCCAGGAGCCCACTGACAAAAGTCAGGACCCCCCAAGTCTCTGTCCCTTGCTCCAACTTCTGGCTGAGCTTCCTCCTGGTGACAAATCAGTTGCATATGTGCTATAGGAGATGACAACGTTATATAAGTACGGAGTAGTAGGATTGTGGGTGTGGGGGAGAAAGATCTCCTGGGGAGAGGGGACATTTTGCATCAATCACTCCCTCCCCCACAGCCACCCACCAGCTGCAGGGATTTTTCAAAGCACTAAAGATGATACCGTTTGGTACATTTTAATCAGCTTCTTACCCCATGGAACTGTGGTAGGAACGTTGCTTTAAAAAAAAAAAAAAAGTAGATGCACAGCAATTAGGGGCTGTGTAACCTGCAAAGGAGCTACACTTATGTGACAGCATGTCCACTTCAAACACCACAGCTACTGCCTGATACCTCATCTCACCCCGCTGGACAAGAGCTGAGTCGAGTACTAGGACTGCAATTAAAAAGTGACAGCAGTTTGAGTGCAAAGTAAATCAGAAAAGCCTGGAAAAGAGCTGTGGCAAGGGGAGATAAGATGCTGAGATACACATTTTGCAAAGGGAAGTGACAAAAACCAGACTCTGTTGAAGAAGGAAGAAAGTGTGCTGGAAATGGGCTATAGGAATGATGTTCTGATCCCAGTTTGACACACCAGAAAAACCCTTGGTGCTAGAGGTCAAAGGTGGGAGCCATTGTCTTCTTTGAAAGAACAGCGAAGATCTCTGTCCCTGTCCTCATCTTCCTCTCAAACCTTCAAATGTTTGTTTTCCTGTCCCAAGCCACAGACATGGAGAGAAGGGAAGGTGCTGAGGTAGCTCCCTGGGCCAGAAGGGAACAGCACCCGGGGACTGCTGTTGTCACAGTGGCCATGGCCAAGCCTGCACAAAACAGTAGCCTTTGGGCTACTGCTCCTCTTTGTTTTTGTTGGAGTTGTGCCTGAAAGGCCTGTCCCTAGAGGGGAGAACACCGAAAGAGTAGAAGAGGACTAGAAAAGCTGCAATCAGAGAGGGAAGTCTGGCCTGCTGCATGCTGTAGCAATCCCTTCTGGGCCATAAATCTATCATCTCTAATTTTAACAAACTGCCTGAATCTGACAGGCATGGAATATATAATATCATCTAGACTAGCTGTGGGACTGCAAAAATGTATTTCATTTCTCTCGTTCATTGGACAACCAGAAGAATAAAAGAAATACCCCAACAGGCATCCAGACCCTCCCCCCTGTCTCAGACCACCTGAGCCTGGACACTTGGCTGCAGCCTTCCCAACTCCCTGCTTAGTCCATCAGGATGCACAGCTGTTGTTTAGGGATGCTACAGGTTGTAAATCTGTCTGGAGTGGTGCACATTATTTCTCTATGAAATTCACTCCCTACAGGCCTTGTGAAGTGCACCTTAGCTATAGTACTGAGCAATTGGGTGCTCATTTTACCCCGTCTCCACGCTGGCCCACAAGAACGGTATGGAAGTGCCCAGAAAGCGCTACTACAAGCTGGAGGACACACTCCTTAAACAGCAGCCAGAGTGGATGCTGCAGGGCCAGATCAATGTTGTGAGCAGGGCTGCTGTGGGCAGGGCAAACCAAGCACTTGGAGGGTGCTCAAGGACCCACCCTGGAAAATGCTGCTGGGGAAAGGTGCTCTGGAGAGCACACACTTGGAGTAAGGTTCTCCGTGTGGATTCACCCCATCCAAGACATCCAGCTGAAGAATTTCAGGTGAAGGCTAACATCACTGGGCTCCTCCTTCTGTCAGTTGGAAGGCTCAGCTTACACCTGAGAGGAATTTTGTCCATGTGGGACCACCTTGGGGTGCCTCAGAGCTCTGCTTGCTCACGTGAGCTGCTGTAGCATGGCTGATTTATGCCTATTTTGGCAGTGGTGTGGGCAAAAAAAGGAGGGATCTCACCCCAACAAACACATCCCCAGGAGCCAGAACCAGATTTGTGTAACTCTGCACTCTCTCACACTGTGCCTCAGTGTGATCCATGGGGCTGAGCCCCCCCTGCAAACTCAGCTGTGGATCTGCAGCAAGCACCAACCTTATGCCCCAACAGAAGTCCAGCAAGATACCAAGCTTCCAGCATCTCCTCCCCTTTGCCAAATATGCTGCGAGGGGAGGAAGCAGACTCAGCAACAGGCTCAGGCCATCTGCTCCTTGTGCTTTGGTGCTGCAAAATTAGGAAAACATCCTCCCAGCCCCTGCCAACAGCACAGGGCAAAGGGGAGGTAGCGAGAGATGGAACACAGGCATGTGGGTGCCAGGCCTGCTAAGCACAGAGGGGAGGCTTTCTGACCCACGGAAGAGAAAGGAGTCAGCCTGGAGTGACATCCAGAGTGCATGCATGCACTCTAGCATCAGAAAGTCTTCCCAGATTCCTCTGACAACACAAACAGCAGAGCAAGAGTGAAGCACAGACCTTGTGACTCTGTGACAGGACTTGAGAGTGGCAGCCCACTGAAGGGAGTGGCAGCTGCAAGGCAGGGGCCGGTCCCAGCACAGGCCTGTTGTGCCAGGACACAGGGATACAGAGGAGCTTCTCTCCGTGCCATTCCCAGACACATCTGTGCTGTGAATAGGTCAGGAAACCTCTCCCAAGGACCACGCAGCAGCAACAAGTACCTCTCCTCCCGGCACAGGTACCCCCAGCCAGCTGTGGTGAGAGAAGCAAAGGTCCAAGTGCCCTGTTTCTCTGAGAGGCAGCAAAGTGCATATGAACATAAAAACGATGCACTGAAACCTCACAGCCCATGCTAAGACAGAATGAGAAGCCAGGGCAACAAGAAGGCAGCAGTCCTGGGTGAGAGAGTGGCTCTTGAGGCAGGTCCCTGCTGTCACCCCTAGGGCTGGACACACGACACAGGCCCTGATTCCGTGGTGAGGCACAGAAATTCATACAACAGAACACTGTCCCTCTCCAGTGCCTGCTCAGTGCTTTGTGCCACATATTGGTGCTGCGGTTTTGCCAGTCTGGAAGCTGGACTGCTCTGCCCTCTCAGCCATCACAGTGCAGCACAGCACTCCTCCCAGCAGCTCAGCACTTCTGGCTTTACCCCCGCATCTCATCTGCTCCCCCACCCTGCCAGTGACTGAGCTGTTATTAATGGACTTGAAAATCCGCCAAGAAAATCTCCTGGCCCAGATTTTGCCTGCCCTTTGCCCTTTTGCTGATTAACTCCAAAAAGCCTTCAGAAAAACCTACAGCTGCTGAAATGCACATCTTGCACAGCAAGATGAAATCTGTCTTTTTTTTTTTTTTTTAACAAGTGCCTGCTTTCAGTAAATGGAAGAGTAATCTAGAAAATGCTTGACTATTAGGCACTCTTCCTTAGCATATCAGTTTACACTGCACAGAAAGCTGTTATTAACTGATAATAATTCAGTTAATATCAAGTGCTTAAGATCTCGCAGTACAGTTGCCAGCAAATGGGCAAAAGCAAGTCTAATGTAGCCATCTGTTGTAGGGAGCATAAAAGGGAAAATCGCCTTTGCTACAAGACAGAGGAGGCTGCAAGTCAGACATGTAGAAAATATCCTGACACTTCTGTCCAGTTGGTGAGACCTTTTGTGTTTGGGCTGGTAGGAAAATGGCCAAAGGAACACGTAACTTGGAAAAGGGTGCTTAAAGGTCAAATAAAACTTGAGCGTGACCAGGCATAGCCTAAAAAAGTCTTGAACCTTAAATCAGACTCTGATTAGAACTGGCTGAAAGTTGATGTGAAGTTCTAAAGTGAGGATTCTCAAATGCCCATGGCTCACCACCACTCCTACAGTAATCAATCTCTCTTTGATAAGAAGCCAAGGCTAGGCCACTGGACATTATTTATTCTGTTCCAAAGTATCCACTGGATCAGAAGTAAGCCCTGGAGTACCTTCAGTTGCACTGCCTGTGCATTGTGCTCAGTTCTATCGACAGGCCTCAATTCCCTGCTGTGCCTGCACTTGGATTTTATTTTCTTTCCCCTTCCAGGCTTGTGGGACCACAGCATTTATTACACAGAGCTACTCTGCTCCTGGCCAAAGCCAGCAGCATGGAAAGCAGCTGTAGGCTGCTCTGTGTTTACTCTGTATTGATTAAGTTATAATCTCTGCAGGAAGGGGAAAAAGTTTGGTGAAGGCACCTGAAGCCCTCCTGGAAGGCTCTGATGGGGTCAGGGTTCAAGCACTGTAGGGAAAAGCTTGAACAATTTTTACAGGAGAGCAGTGACATTTCAGCTTGGTGCCCAGGTAATGAGCCCTCCCACATCAGGAGGCTGGTGGTATAAAAGAGGTGGGTGCTGGATGAGGCAGTGGGAAAGACAGACAGACGACAGCACTCTTAATCCTAGTCCTCCTGCTGTGAAGGTACCCTTACAAGACAATTTTTTTGCATTTACTGCCTCTCTATGCCTAACTCACTTTTTCTGCCAGTTTCCAGCAGTCCTGACTGTTGTTCTACCCCAGAACGCCTCCCTTTACCCCCAGCAGGGAACAAATTTAGTGCGTATTTCTTAGAACAGGAGACCTCCACGGAGGGCTGTCTGCTCAGCCCTGGCTGTCCTAGTCCCATCCCCATCCCTCAGGCACCTCCAGTGCTTGTTCCCCAGCAGCTGTGGTACCTCCTCAAAGCCATCACAGCCACTTGCCGTGGTCCAAGTGCCAGTCCATTGCCTCAGATCCACCCAGATATCCATCTAAATCCTCTAAGAAAGAGTCCATGTGAAATTTATCAGAGATTTTGCCATTAAAAAAAATCAACAACAGACAAACCCAAACCAAAAAACGAAATCCTCAACCTCCCTTTCTTTTTTTTTTAGGATCCCTTACAGTGCAACCTCAGGCTGAAGCTTTGTCAGTGTGGCTATTTCCCTTCACTAGCTGACAAAATGCCCCCAACTTCCCTGTACCTGAAAAGACCTGCCCTTGTAACTTATTTTCCACCACTTGTCAGTAGACAGTGACAAACCTTCCTTCCCCACAGGGCTTCTCTCACAGCTGCCAGCTGCTCTTTTTCCTGGATGGACACCAAACTTACCCACTTGGGTATTGCTGTTCACAGGTGTGACAGGAGCTTATCAAGTCCCATCAGGGCTGAAGAAACCTCAGGGAATTCAGCTCCTGTTCTCACCTCTTCCCTCTCTCTCATCCCTGTTGAGACCAGCTTCCTTGGGCAGTGGCATGGAGAACATGACATTAAATCTGAGCCCAAGGAGATGAGGTGAGCAGGAGGAAAATGGGGGCCAGAACTGTCTTTGCTGGGGCCTGAGGCTCAAAGGTGGTACCCCTGGAAAAGCTGGAGAACTGCTAATTGAAGGGTTTCTGGACACAGGGGTTTTAGACTAGCGCTGTAATCAAGGTTAGCATTTAATATTTTATCACAAGGGAAAGGAAAAGCCGCTGGAGGCTTCCGTTTCTGTCCCCTCCACCCTTGTGCTCCCCAGAAGAATCAGTATTTGTGGTTTTTTAGCTCCTTGCGCTGGCTCTGACTTCTTTTGCAGTGAGCTGGGAAGGTTTTCCTAGCTCCTTGCACGTGGGGATGGTCATTTGTGGTGGGTGAAGAGATGTTTACTGTGTTTGATGGATTACTCCCCCGGAGACAGCAGTGACAGCACTCTCCTGATTGTTAGAGCAGCCATCCATCCCAGCTGGCTTTCCCAGGCACAAAGCAGCCACGCAGCTCTGCTCCCCACACCCTCTGCAAATGATGAGCAAATAAAACCCTTTCATATGGCTGGTCCCCAGAGAGTGACGAATCTGCCCCTTTGTGCCATCACACAGCAGGAGGGAGTTGGAAGTTACAAACATGTAGGTGGCTTCCACCCATGCCAAGAGAGAAGGGGAAATGCCAGTCTGCCCCTGGAGTGATTAATCCTCCAAATTAACCAGCATTTGCTTCATCCTGAACAGGGATGAGTTTTCTTTAATTAACATTGATTTCCATTAAAGCTGATGGCTCAGATTAAACCTGAGAGCTCATTCACCAACTCCCTTGTCTCTGTGGAAGGGACCAGGTGGCACATTTGTGCCACTCTGAAGGGCTGAAGAGGCCTCAAAAATCTACAAAGGGCTGCCACATCCCTCCCTTAAGAGGCTGGCACATGGACTGAGGGCTGCATAGATAGCTTCTGCACTGAATTTTAGGTGCTTACCTGACTAAAGTCTTCCTGTGAACCTCACAGCAACTACTGAAGTCTTCCCAGGCAGCTGAGCTTTGAGAATCACAAAAGTGTCAGGCCTTCCAGTCTGGATCCAGCTTCGTGTTTTTATAGTGCCCTCTCACCTCACTGATGCAGGTGTGACAGAACTTCGGGGGAAGTGCTTTCATCCAGCCTCCTTTGGTCCCAAATCCTGCAACTGCTCTTGGATCCCAGGGGCTACACCAGGAGCAGCCATAAAACAGAGAAATGACTCAGAAGTCAACAGAGTTGCAGAGAAATTGAGGGGATGTGTGGAAAAAAAAGCAGAAGGAATTGCAGTAGGTAAAGAAAGACCCACAATTGATTAGCAGGCACACTCCCAGTTAAGCAATTGGAAATTAGTCTGGGCCATTACCATATCTTCACCTGTGATCTTGCAAAAGAGAAGGAGAATGAAATTTGAATTGAAAGAAGAAAAAGCCACCACAAAAAAAACCCTACACCACCATTTGGTCACATTTTGGACACTTGATGAAAATATGTCCTTCTGAATTATCAAAACAAGAGCACAGAGCAGCAAGAAACAATCACAAAATGAAATGAGACTGAGGATTAAATCTGTGTGTCTGAGAGGCAACGCTATCATCTGGCCAAGTCTCAATACCCCAGCTCAGAGTGACAGAGCTTAGCCAGATGTGAAAGACTTGTCAGGGCAGAACATCTTGTTTTATTAGAAACAGGGTCTTTACACAGTATGAGGAAAAGAAAGCACAAGATTTGAGGTGGACTTTTAGATGTCTCATCTTACAGAATACTGGGCATGCAGAAACCTCTGCTGCACAGTGACAGGCTCCATCTTTGCTCTAGCATGTGTTCATGGGGATGAATATCTTTAGGGCAGTAAATAAACCTGATACCTTTCTGGATGTCTGTTTAACTGAAACATGTCTAAAAAAACTAATATTTGAGTGGAAAAGCAATGGATTCAACATAGAAGGAAATCAGCAGGAATAAATGTGAGGAAGTCTTTGTATTTCTTGCTAAATAACACACACACACATAAAAAAAGGATCAAACTTTCCTTCAGCAGCATGTTGCTGTGGTGGCTTTTCTGTCACTTTCTACTGACAAATGCTATAAATTATATTCCAGTGTAATACACAGAATAATAAAGCTCTTTCAGATGCTTCATGTAACTAGGAGAGATGAGAGAAAAGGAAGCTATATTATGATATCTCTCTCAGGCAACTGTCACCAATTAACTTAGTCCCTTCATGACTTAATTCCCTTATCCTCACAACTTCTCAGTGAGGGCAGACTGTGCTGCTCTCCATTCCAAGGGCCCCCAAGGAACCATGGCATAGAGAGACAAGGGGCTCTTTGCATTTTGCATTCTGATTCCCACCAGGTTAAACTCATGGCAAAGTAGTAGTCGGAACTGAAAAAAA
>VWZT01010035.1:192848-220304 GCA_013397055.1 Pachycephala philippinensis
AAAAAAAAAAATTTCTTCTCATCGCTGTAAGGAAAGAAAACAGCAGGATCCAGTCTGCATTCTACTGTAATAGCTCAGTGTTGAATTCCCCTGCTCTCCAAGTCAGCGACTTTATGCTGGCTTGCTTAACCAAGACAGGTCCAAGGTCAGGGTCAGATGTGAATCCAAATACAGAATTTCAGGCCTGCTTTGGTTTATTTGAACTGGCTGATCTATTCCAGTGTTTTAGAGAGAGACGGTCCTCTCAGTTCCAGTAGGAAAGGAAATAGCTTCCAAAGGTTTTCTCCCTTCATGTAAATAAGCTGCAGCTGCAGCAGCTGATGGAAGCAGCATGATTGCAACTCTGTTTTATTTCAATACATGTAATACATGTCCCTGTTGGTTATTCAGAGTATATATAGTGCTCTATGCACCTGGCAGAGTAAGAGCAGAATCTATGATTATTAGTGCCCAGATATATGCTTAGTTTAGTCATTTGCTCAATTATACTATCTGGGTATTTGCTTGAATGAAGAAGTGAATGGCTTTGGCTTTGATCATTCATTCTTCATTCACTTCTCAGTGTTCAAGAAAATGAAACTCTTGGTATATGCTTGCACAGGCACAATAGGTTTTAAATTAACTCATCCAAGTGAATCAGACCCAGGCTAAATACATTAATTCCATGATCAATAAAAATGGAACAGAATTACCCCTGTATTCAGCACTGTTGAGGCCATACCTGGAATATTTGGCTCAGTTTTGGACCCCTCACTACAAGAAAGACATTGACACACTGGCGCGTGTCCAGAGAAGTGCACCAAAGCTGGTGAAGGAGAACAAGTCTTAAGAGGAGTGTCTGAGGGAGCTGGGGTTGTTTAGCCTGGAGAAAAGGAGGCTCAGGGGACCCCTTATCACTTGTCTACAACTGCCTGAAAAGGAGGGTGTAACCAGGTGGGGTCGATCTCTTCTCCCAGCTAACAAGTGACAGGATGAGAGGAAATGGCCTCAAATTGTGCCAGGGGAGGTTTAGATTGGATATTAAGAAAAAATTCTTCACAGAAAGCATTGAAACAGGCTACCTAGAGAAGAGGTGGAGTTACCACCCTTGGAAGTGCTCAGAAAATGTGTGGCTGTATAAAATGGTTTGGTGGTGAACGTGATGGTGGTGCTGGGTTAACAGTTGGACTTGATGATCCTAGAGGTCTTTTCCAACCTTTACAACGCTATGGTTCTACCCTTGGACCACCACGTTCTGTCAACTCCGGCCCCTCTGAAATTCCGAGCTGACAAACCACCTGGTGATCAAGAATCATACTAGGAGAATATTCATACACAGAATATGCACAAATAATAAAGAAATTAATAAAATCAATCAATCAATCATTGGCAGGAAGAAAAAGCTAGGCTTATGTAGAAGGGGAGATTTGCCTTAATAAGACACCAACTGTATAATTACACCAAACTACATAATGAAATATTTCCTGGTTTGTACAGCTTTTACCTATGCTTTCCAGAAGTTAATAACTCTTTCCAGAAATATGTGTTACCATTGCATTCAAGTGCAGTTTGCATTATTTATTTTAATTATATATCCAATTTAAAAAAAAAGTAAATGAATGCCTCATTTCACTTGCCCACAGAGCACCTGTGAAGAAGGTGAACATTTCCTTATTTACATCTCCATTTTCTTGTCCCAGCTTGTCATTATGCTGATTGAGGAGGCTCAGACTCACTTTGCCAAAGCCACCCCTCAGGTCTCAGAAGAAAAAGGATTGCAGTGGCTGCTGCTCCAAGCTGGCAGTCTGTCAGCAAGAGAACTCGAGTCCCATTCCCAGTCACAAAAAACAGTTACTTAATTAGGTTCTCCCCTTTCCCCAATAATTATCCAGCTCATCCAGAAAAGGCCATTTTGCTTGTGATAACCTCATGCAAATAACGTAGCTTCCACAGTATCGTTTCTCCCTCACTCCTGGGAAAAGGTCAGGGTAGGAAATACAACAAGAAAACTATCCCCAGCGTGTTCCCACTGCTGGGTCACTGAGCTCCCTAGTCCATGCTAACTGACTTTTCCTGTGATGAGTAATTGTTTGGAGATGTCACTGCAACAATGATCTACACTTGAGGCATGGCTTGCTGCAGACATGATTTATTCTTTCAGAATCACCTTGTTATTATTGCAATTAAATTGTTCCTTCCCCACAAACACAGTGGTAGTTGAAGATTTTCTGCGAGCGTTTCTGTAGGCAATCTTAGCATAACAAAAGGACATTCATTCAAGAGCTGCATGTTTCCATTAGACTTTAATCTCCTGAAAATGAATTTTCAAGGCATATTTCCAGCACGGCTCTCTTTAACCAGAGAGTCGCCAGGGGAAGTAAAAGGCCTTTGCAGGTAAGTCAGTAGTTATTCACAGGACCTGACATTCACTTCTGTTAAAGCAAAATGTTTGACGATTTGAGTCACATAAAATATTTTTGATTAGGAAAAGAAATTAAGGGAAAAAACCTCCAAAAGCAAAATAAAATTAAATCCAAAGAGAATCCTGAAGGGACCTGAAATCACAGCCTCTCTCACAACTGGTCTCAGCTCAGAGCTGGCCTTGCTCCATTCCTTTTCCCAGCTTGTTCCACAGCTAACCAGTGAAAATCTGTTCCTCCTCTTCTGTGGAGCTGGAGTCTCTGCCAGCTTTTCTACCTGAACTTAATTTCTCTGTGGCCAAAAAAATCCCAGAGCCGATAAAAGGAAAGCCACAGGACCATGCAGGTGTTGAGGGAAGAACATTCCCTTCCCTACCTGGCAGCTGTGAGATCATTGCTGGGAAACTGCACCCAGAAGTGCCCTCCACATGTTCCTACCCTTCTTTCTCGCTAGGGCCTTGCTCAACTACCTTAACCAGGAACTGGGCTCAGCTGACTCCAAGCAGCTCCCCAGCTGAAAAAAACAGTTATCTGTACAGATCTTTAATGATGCTTTTCCAAGTCCATCTCTCTATGTTCCTTATGTGCTCAGCCCTAATCGTGAATTTGTGCCCTTGTACCTGGTGACCTGGGTTTTTTCGGTAAGATTAAGAGACTACTTTTTCATGGATATCCCCTAACATGATGATGGCCATATTCCAGTGTCTGAAAGAAATGATGCAGTGTCTCCAAAGCAAGTTCTTCAGCAGGAGCAGCCAACCTAGCCCAGCTACCTGGCAGGCTCCTCATCCTGATGCCTTATGTTTTAACCTTTATATTTTTCAAACTCTATATTCCTAGTGTGTAACTCTGCAGTGTCCTGTAGCCTGTGAGCTGCTGCTCTCTCATGCTAAGACAGACATAACAAAGCCTCTCCAGGCTGCTCTCCAAGGACACCCAGCCCGTCCTAGGCCCAAAATGTGTAAATCAGCATCTTGAGAAGGGGGCCAAGCTGAGGGGAAATGACATCATTAGCTAAAGTTTAATTGGTGAAATTGGGTGATATGCAACCTATGAAAGTGTGAAGAACTCATGACTTGGGGTCCATCTTGGGTGTAGCCTTTGGCCTGCCCAGGGTGTGCCTTTGAAGGCCTTTCAAATAAATATCCACCTTTATTCCCTTAATCCTGTCCAGTGTCTGTTTCTAGGTTGGCCTCTTTAGGCATCAATCCCACCACCAGGCACCAATCCCTTGTTTCACGAACATAATCACAGGCAGGGAACAACCACAGCCTGCCAGGGGTTACACTGCCAGGTGACACTCTGATGGGCACGTGGCTGGAGTCTTCAGCAACTTGCAAACGGGAGCCCAGAACTGCCTGGCTCCTCCTTTTTTGGGAAAGGGGAGTTTCCCAGCACTCTGTTCATTCCCTGTGGTGGCTATGGGATGTAGCTGGGGTAAGAACCACACTTGTTGCAGAGTTGCTCTGATAGTGATTTTTCTAGATGTTTTCCCTACCTGAGTAAATCGAGTAACAAAGGAATCCTAACTTTTTCCAGATGGACAAAGGTCACCAAGGCTCCAGGGTCACAGCCAGTTCTTTTCTGCTTTCTGAATGTATGATCTCTTCCTTGGAAGTCTGGCATAGCTCTATAAAATAGAGGAATAGATGCTATACTTCTATAGCACAAGAGCTTAACTAATGTTTATGAGGTGCTTTGAGACTAAATGTAATCTATGTGTAAATTTGATTATTTTAATAGACCTTCACATGGTACTAACACTGCTATTTACTAACATTGTTTTTCCTAGTCTATTTTCAGCAGCATTTTCCGTACGTAACTTGAATTTATTCTCCCTTTGCCTATTTAAATTATTCCTACGGAAAAGGCTGAGGGCTTAATGAGAAATTTGAATGGTACCTGTGTATTTTATCTCAGGTGGCAGATCTGACACCTCTGAGTTAGTGCAGTGCTCTGTATTACAGTCTGCTAGCAAGGGTTGTGAGGTCTTGTCAGATCTCATAAACCAAACAAGGTCGATCCTTGGAAGGAAACCTTAGAAGAACACCCACATGCCACGTGAAGTAATATTTCACCTTCTGAATCATCACTCTAGCCCCTGAATCATTTCTACAGCAGGAGTTCAGCTAGGTGGCTGGGGTTCTTTGCTGAGAGTTATTATAGTTACTACGATTCAAAATACATTCAGAGGGAGTCCTTACCATCTGTGGTCATTAAAGAACTCAGAATTATTACCCCACAAAGAACAAAACTATGTATATAGGTATTTTTCACAGGTAGCAGGCTGTACTTTATCTTAGAAAACAATTTCACTTGGATTCAGTAATTTTGTCCTTTTGTCTGCCTGCAACAATACCAAACCTATAGGTTTTATTTCTCACAGGCACTTGGGAATAACCATTATGATGAGAGAACCAAATGCTGACCCATCCAGCAGCCTCCTGGAGTTTCTAGAGAATGTGGAAGAGAGCTGCAGGTGCTTGATGTACCTCTGAATCTGGCCCCAAAGGAGCATGAACTTTGGATGCAGCTGAGCACTGCAGAACACTCCTAGCTCCTTCTCCCCCTCTGAGAGCAATTAAGACCAGGAGAACATGCCTTCAGAAATCCCCGTCTGCACATTTAAAGGGGTGCTGAGGCATCCAGTGGCATTCCCAGGGTTTGTAGATGTGATGCATTCTGAAAATGGGCTGAGTCCTTGGGGCCCCTGCCCTTAGCACAGAGGTGTGTTTGAGCTGCTAAATTACAGTATGTACAGTTTCATGGCTGGATCCCAAAAACACCCATGCAACCCCCTTTTGCATCTGGATCCTGGGTTTAGGAATTATCTTTATTTTTCCACATTATTAGCTTAAATAGTCCTAGTTGCCCTTGTTGCTTTGCAATGATTAATGCGAAATTCAGCCACAAATATTAATTTTTATTGCTTTAGAGCAACGAATGGTAGTCTTCTCTAGGTGTTTCTATAAGCCCTAAGAGACATGTTCTCCACAGTCCACTCAGTGCTTCGAGGGGAAGAATTACATTTTCCCGTACAGAGCCATTTATAATTTATTTTTAATTTGTATGTGTGGCACAGTTTTGTCTGGGGAGCCTGCTACTGCAGCTCACGCAATTTAATATTTCAGGAAGATTAGGATAAAAAATGGCTTGTAGAAACTCAATGACAGCTTCATTACTTAGTTCTCTTTCTAACCATGAAAGTTAACCCAGGCCTCTTCCTTCCCTCCATAGATACAATGGCTTTTTTGTTTTGTTTTGTTTCTAATTCCATAAGGGATCTTCCCTTGTTGACTTGCAACTTCCCTCAGTGACAGCTAAGTGAGCTTTTTCAGGTGTGAGAGCGTATCACAGCATAGATGTAAAATGTAAGATATTTCTTCAGTAAAAATTGGTGATCAAAACCACGCTTGGAATAGTGACTGCTTATTTATCATACTTCCCCTGAAGAGCCTCAAAGTGTTATCAGTGAAAAGCCTGAGAAAGCTGTGTTGTCAAAAACTTGTGAGACTGAGAAAACATAATTGCTTCGTTATGTAAGAACGGTTTGTTGTAGTTTCTGTTGCCTTGCTGTCTAACAGAGACAATGCTTGTGGTTTTAGCTTCTCAGCTCAGCTCTGGCACTATAAATTGTTCACCAAGATCTTCTCATTTACTTTTGTACCCATCTGACTTGAACAGTGTCATCAGATGAAGGCTGGATATCACACTAAAGGGGTTTAAAAGTGACCGAGCCTGAACCAGAGATGCCCACTGTACTGCAACAGATGCACACAGATACTCTGTCCCAGCATGACAGAAAATGAGACCAGGTAAGGCACTTTCAGCAGGGCACTACAAAAATCAGGAGTGTATCATGAGCAGTTATTGCCAGAAGAAGCTGGGAGGAGGGATAGTGATCACACCCAAATGACACCCCCTTTCAGCAAAATGTGGGCTTGGGATTGGCACAAAGGAAATTTAGGTATGTCTTGCAGATTTTATGCCAAAATTAGATCCATACTGACTTAAACTGTTTGGGAATTCTTACTAGCCTCTATTCTGACTGTGTCCTTAGAACGAGGCACCCAAATCTTAATGGTTCCCTAGAAATTAATAGGATAATAATAATGTTTTGACTTCTAAAGATCTGTTGGTCCCAAGCTGAGAAAAAGAAATTGCCAGCTCACATCTCTCCATGAGCCTGGAATGAAAAATAACAAGGATGATGGCTCACCATCTGTTCAGCAATTGCTAGGGAAAGGTTGGAGGATCTCAGTCCAGTTCTTAGCAGATGTCTATCGACAGCATCCGTGCCCACTGAGGGTGTGCTCACCCGTGTGCGCTCAGCTGTGTGAAGGAGGCAAGACAACACCAGCACTGCCTACACATTGCTCTTGCACATGTACATCTGAGTCCCTCCTTGGAGGGGCAAATTCAATTTTAAACTGCCTGAATCCCCATGTCCTGCTGACACCGGGAAGAGTGTTACAGTAATTTGGATCAAACTCGAGCCACGGAGCAGATTGTTCCAGGCCCCCACTGATGTGTGTTACACCCCTTTAATTACACCCATGACAAGGCGCTAACAGGGAGAGCTCTCTGATCTATTATTCCTGTTCTAACAACCTACTAACACCACAGATGAGAATTTTTCTGCTGGATGCATTCTCTCACTCCAGTTACAAGTTCCTTTGCTGCATCTGTAAGCTGTACCAACTTTTGAAACGTTTCAATTTCACTTCAGAAAGACAGCGCACCTGCAAATCTTAGATCATACAGGGGTCTGCATTCAGAGCTCCACCAGTCTGCTGTCTACAGCAAGTTGAAAAAAAAGGCTGTTAATTTAAAACTACACCACAGGATATGCCTTCCAGATGAGTTACTTCATATTTGATTGTTTGCTTCTCTCACCTACAAGGTTTTGATTGCCACTAATCTTGCTGGGTGTAGTGTCCTGGATCAAGCTGGCTCAGACTTCAGCACAGACTTCATGCAGTCAAAGACTTTACAGGAAAACTGTGCTGGGAGGTGTGCTCACAAACACAGGTACTTTTCCCTGGACTAATTTCATGGGCAGATGCAGCTCCTGTGAAATTAGCTCCCAGCTTCAGTCTTCCAGCCTTGGGGAGATCAGCAGGCCTGTGCAGAGGTCCCTGGACCTGTCCTTGCTGGAAATACTGTGAGGGCAACTGGTTTTTCCTCCCTTGTCACATATTACAGCCAGCCTAGAGGTGTGTGCAGTGGGGAAATGGCTCATCTTTGTCTGATGAGAGAATAGAAACAGAAGAGAGCCAAGGGATGGTGAGGGAAGAATAAGAAAAACTGGCAATGTATCCTGTTTCTGAACAGCGAGGTAGCTCGTATATGACCAGGAAGTGATAAGTCATAAACTGTGGAAACAGGTAAGATGGAGAATGAACAGAAACCTCTGCTGTCCTTGAGTTACACAGACTGGCTGGGGAACACAAGCAGCTCCTGCCTCTCCTTTGAGCACCCCATGGGCATCACTGACAACAGACACATCTCAGGATCTACAAAATCTACCCTTTTCTTTCCCTCAGATACAAAATTGGATTCTGTCAGTCTTGGAAAATGCACCGAGACAGAAAGACTGGAAGTTCACGAGTCACTGGCAGCTCATGGCTGGAGACATATCCTGGAGAATCACTATTGATTTTCTGTGTTCTCATACTCACCCCTAGGCATGATTTCTTGGCCACTACCCAGGGACAGGATGCTGAGCCAGATGGACCTTTACTCTGAGCAAATGTGGCCTTTCTGATGTTCCCGTGTAAAGTATGACAAACTGGCACTTACAGAAAGCAGTAAAATTTTTAATTTATTGCTGACAAAAACAGCAGTTTAATATCCATTATCTCCATCCTTAAAAGTCCCCGTACACACTTTTTGTTTTGTAATGAAAACAATACTCAATAAAAGTAAAAATACTCAGAGACATGCTATTTACTAGCTCCTTCATCAGCTATTGCTTCTAAATTTTCTGATTCTCTTCTAGTTTTTGAGATTAAAACCACAAGAAAAGGTAAACTGATATTGCAATAAAGAGTCATCAGAAGAACAATTCCTGCCAACCTCTGTGAAGAGCTGGGAGAACAGCCTGATCAGCTGCTTCCCTTGGATTGTACAGGCTTATTGGGAACATGGATAGTTTGTCTTCCTCTGAGAACTCCATGAGGGTCTCAAGCCACAGAGAAACATGTCTACAATGGTTGAGCATTATTGGTAAACTTTTTTTCTTAGAACAGTCCTGTACAATTAAAAGCTGCCACTTGAACACCAGTAGTTTCAATCTTTATGGCACCTTTTGCAAGATTTTTGTGGATTTACGTTGAACACCAGTAGTTTCAATCTTTATGGCACCTTTTGCAAGATTTTTGTGGATTTTTTAAGTTACTTTTTTGAGGAAAAGCATCCAAAGTTACATCCTCATTATTGCTTTGAAAGAAAAGAAGTAATGAATGACAGGTACCTCACAAGAACTACTCAAGTTCAGAACAGACTAAGAATTACGTGCTTGGGAATGTGGTGGGTCACAGCACAGGATGATACATGGCAGACAGCAGGCTGTCCACTTTAATGAATAGTAAAAATACGTCCTGCCTCTCATCTCTGGGTTCATTAATTTCATAAGCAGGTGGGACAACATTAAATTACAGCTCCAGTACAGACACTTGATAGAGGTGAAGGCAAAGGCCATGGGTGACTGAGCTCCCACTGGTGGCTGTGACACCAAATGGATCACCTGTGTTGACACTGAGAACAAGCAGGGAAGGAAGTGTGCTTTGAAAGTCACAACAGTGACTGGGTGCCAAAACCTTGGGGCTGGCACTCAGCTCCACCAATGCACCAATGCTCTGCTCTTCCAGATGAAAATGCACCACTGAATCACATTTCTTGCAATGAATGATTCAACAGCTGCTGGTCCCTTGGCCTTGGATCAACTGGTGAGAAATCCACGCTGGAGCTCACTGAGTGAGCTGTTGGAGCTGTGTGCTGGGATTGCTCGGAGAGCACCTTATCTGAGGCATAAATGACAAATTTGTTTGTGCCTGTGGATATAGATCCCTTGAGGAGAACTGGTTGCATGACCTATGCTTGAAATGTCTCCTTACATTTGATGTCTTGCAACTTGGACACATTTCAGTGGCATGGACCCATCTCTCCTATGTTGGCCAAGTTTGGATTAGTTTTGAAGGTTCATCCAAAATGAAAGGTTATTAAAAAAAAATATATATGTATAGTCCAAATTACTGGACCTTTCCTTTGCCTCTGAAAAGTTCTTGCACATGCCTGTCACCTCTTAAAAAGAATACTGTATTTACTGTGGTAAGAGCAAAACCATCATTAGCTCCAAAGAGAATAACATTTCATTGTCCAAGTAAAATGCATTGTTTTATAATACTGCAGTTTTGTTTTCCTTAACAAAGATGCAGGTACTAAATTATTGAATTCACCTCTGCTCTTTTCACCTAAACACAGATACTCCTTGAGTATTTTTCTCAGGACTGTTCAGCAGAGTTCATTGTTTTCTAGGTGAAAAAATGTAAAGCTTTTAACAGGGTTGTGGTTTGGAGGAGGTTTTTGTAAAAATACTTTTAGAATAGCATTTGATTTTCTAATTCCAAAATATAAGCTACTAATGACCATTTTTAAAATGAAAACCCAGCTGATAATGTTAAACATGAACCATTGTCACACTTTTTTAAAAAAAAAAATCTTGATAATATGAAAATGTCACAAGGCAGTTTTAATTTTGAAGCTGTTCAATTTCTTCTTTGCTTTAAAAACACTGACCATTTTTCAAGTTTTATTTGGCTTCTCTATAAGGTCCTCCCCACAGAAAGCCACATCATTTCCCAAGTTTACCCAGATGAAGATTTGAGCAGAGCTTTTTTTCTCTTCCATTAGGAGGGCAAACCTGATCCTGCAAAAGCAAGCATAATCCTCTCTGCATTACTACTAAATGCACTTTAGAGTACTTGTGAAAACACATTCTCCTAGCCAGGCAGTCACATTAGGAACAGCTGTGGGTCATGCCAAGTACCGCTAGAGAGAGAAATTAATCTTCTCTTGTAAAATCTCTCAGAAGACAATCACAACCCCCAATTAAAAAGAAAAAAAAATTATTAGCACTTTTGGTTTTGGGGACTGAGCCAATTAATATTTAAAAAGCAGATGGGTCTCAGCTTGGTCCTTTTAATGTAACTTGGATGTACTCTGTTAAGCAAATGCCTAATAACTTCGTGGGTGTTTGCTTAGAAATGGCATTTAGTTTAAACACTGCTTCAGTATCTGTACTTTAAAGGGTCAAGTGGAGTTGCTGAATTTGAAAGAGAAGGAAATTCAAATGCTTCAGTTGGTCATTTAGAAAAGGAAGGACTTAGAGAAGAGTAGGAGTAGAGTGGTAAATAAAACTCAGGAATGTGGCAGAGACAGCATAGCTTGAGCAGTGATGTAAAAAAACCTGATGTGCAAAGGACTGCTCACATTTCTAAGTCACGTTAGAATGAGACCTGTTGGCTTCTGAGTTATCTGTAAGGCCAAGGTGAAGAGCATTTCACAGAATCTATTAGGTTGGAAAAACCTCTGAGATTGAGTCCAGCCTAAGACCAAATATCACCTTGTCACCTAAACCATGGCCCTGAGTCCTTTGCTTAAAGGCCTCCAGGGACATGACTGCACCACCTGTGCTGTTGAAGAAATGCTCTCTTGAGCTGTTACCCTGTGAAGTTCACCTTGTGTCATCAGAATAATTAATCTGCCCTAGAGGAGGTTCCTGGATGGAGAGTTCACACTTGGATTCAGCTTCTTGGTGCACATGGTCGTGATCCAGAGTTCCAACTCAATCTCAAACCTAGCTTAGCATGACAGTGGGCAAAAGCCTCCGATTGTTTCAGAGCATCCAAGTGAGAAAACCACACCCCTGGCAGCGATGCAGCGTTGCTCAGTCAGAAGTGGGTCAATACACAGAGGCCTTCCAGCAGAGACCTTTGTGCTCCTTACAGTGAGCCTCCTGTTCACTGTGCAGGGATTTCTGGTTGAGTATAGATTTCAGAACAGGACTTTATACATATCGAAAAGAAATGAGAGAATGTTTTCCATCTTGATACAAATATCAGCTGCAAGTCAGTTTTCACCCTCCCTTAGATCAACCTCACTGAGAGATTCAGTTTTGATGCTGCAGTTCCCCTTTGCTCACGACAACCCTGTGGAAAACACTGGCCCCACCTTCTCCACACCGCCTGAGTAGAACAATAAACATGGAATGTTTTGACAGCATCTCCTCTGAACTGTGGAAACAGAGTTTGCTGGAAACACTTTAAAAAGCCAGTCAGAATTCTAAGTTTACAGAAGGGATTCTTACCCAGTTTATCTGTTCTACGTGCTTTTATAAACCTTATCTTTACTAATGAAGCAGCAAGCACAGGGGAATGAGCTGGGTTTTGTCCTGTCTCTGGCACTACCAAGCAGAAGTGTCAGCTCAACACTGTTTGTAAATTTTCTCTTGCCTGGCTGATGTGAGAGACAGAACACGTTTCTTGGGCAGAGGATGAGTCTGTGGGTCAGATTCTCTGCTGCAATACAGACTCGGGGATTTCAAAGCAAATGCTATGGCACAGTCATGCTTCAAAAGTAATGGTGATCTTCTATACTCCTTCCACTCAATGTTTTTCAGAGTAAGCCCTCAATTTTTCAAGCTTAAAAGGCAAATGCCAGGGCTATGAAGCCAAATTTCTCACTAATGTAGTTTGAAGCAGCATCAATTTATATATACTACAGGACATCAATCTTTTTTTAAAGAGCTCTTCTGATTTTTATCTATTATTTTCTTTTAGGCTTCTTACAGAATCATTTTTAGTTAGCATTTAAACAGATTTCCCTGCTCTCTGGAGGAAACCCCAGCCTGACAAAAGGCTGTCAGGATCCCACCTAGCACCTTTCAGTATGGGGATCAAGCTGGCTGCTTTTTGGAAGTAGTTACTGATTTCATTAAAGAAGCTAATGGAGCCCTAGTAGGCCTGCCAGTTGACTACATGCTTCCAGAAGTTTTTGACAAATACAGTTTGGTTTCTAGTTCTGTGGGTTCGAGCGGTGGGCGCCAAGTGTAGGGAAAGGCCTCCTGCGCTGGACGGTTAATGATGAATCTCTATAAGCAGGTTTTAGAGCATGAGGTTTATTGGTAGGGACATAGCTATAGGGGCCTTGCTTGGAGCTGCCAGCCGCAGCTCAAGGCAGGCCAGGAAAGCAAGAGGGAGCAAGAGAGAGCTAAGAGAGTGAGACAAGAGAGTAAGAAGAAGTGAGAGGTGAGGAGTGCAGAGAAGTGCAGAGAAGAAGTAGGAAGAAGTGAGAGAGAAAGTCTAGAGAGGAGAAGAAGAAGTGAAGTGAAGAAGTGAAGTGAAGTAGTGAAGTGAAAAGTGACGAGATTCTCGTGTACAATACAATAAATCATCTTCTGTGCTGAATATTCAGATTTTCATCAACCAATCTAGTACAAGACACAAATCTTATATCATTTACATATAGCCTGTAAGAATCCTTACATTACCATACTACATTACACTTTAAACCCTAAAAACTGCTTCTTGGACCCTTGCTGCTAAGCTAGCAGGGTCTGCTCTGACCCTTGGACTTGTCAGCAAACAGAGGGCTTTGTTTCATCAACGGGGGATTACCTTCAGTCGGCCAAGCCATTGTTTTCTAGTTGTTCAGTAACTGAGGCCTGGTATCTCAAAGCATGCCTTCATTTCAATCTCGCCTGCAGTTTCCACATTGTCAGCATCTTTTGCTATGTGATCATATTTATAAATCTTTCCTATTTCATCTTCCCCAACAAGTTCCTTTACCAGGTTTTTCCAGTATCTCCTTTGACACCTCAGCTTCTTACCACACACAGATCACTACTGATCACAGATTCAGAGCATTACTTTTGAAGGTTCTCACACATACATCCCTTCTCTCCTTTCCAGTACATTCATTTTTGTTAATTTCTCCTTTTAACACCTGCTGGGCACCAGCTCTGTGTTTGCTCTCTCTCGCTGCCTGAATCACAGCACAGTCAGACACGGCAGCAACGCAACACAGGACAATTTACATCCAACATTGGAACAGATATTACAGTGATTCACAGCACATGGAGAACTATAAAAGACTACTCACCTGTAGCTATTACACAGATCAATTTATACAGGAACACACCCTGAAGCCAACCATAGGACAGTGTAAATTAGAGGTGCCAAGGATCAGGCATCTTCACAATTCAGAGCATCCTCAGTTACATCTAGAATCAGTGGTAGTTGCAGATATGCTGTAGATACATAAATCTCTCCCTCAAGAGAAATCAGATATGGAAGACAGTCTCTCAGGCTGCCAGCAGTGAAGAATTTCCCCTCACAACATAATACCACTCACCTTAAAAACTTACATTTTGGGGATATTTTGGAAGGAGAGTGGAGGCAGATACACCTTCTGCAGTCATAAGTAAATGTCAACATGTTGAACAGATCTGCGGTGTGAGGTTTGTCATGGTGCTCAGAGCTGGATCTGGGTAAGTTTTGAAGAGAATCCAGGGTCTGTGTTTGCAGAGAAGCTGAGATCCAGCTATAACAGCCAGTGCCAGGACAGACAGCTGAGACTACAACCCTGACTTCGAGTTCTGATCTTGCCTTACGGAATACCTTGCATGTCATCATTCCCAATGCCATTAACAGCCACAAAGAGAAGGTTTACAGCAAAAATGAGAATCCTTTTTCCTTTTCTGTTTTATGTGTTAATGTGGCATTAAAAAAGAAAAAAACAAGGAAAGGTATAAAGGTAAGAAAGAAATAGTACTGCCATTCTGAAGGCACTTTAATTCAGCATCAGCCTGGCAGCTGTGAAAAAGAGGGTCTTTGGAAGCTGCCATTATGCTGCCACTGCCACCTATAATGTTTCATAATGGATTTAACACAATGCCTCTCCACGTATAAAGAAGTAAATGGCACCATTCCAGAGGAAAAAACGCATTGATATTTTTTCAGAAGGAGGAAGAAGGTTAAGCAGAACATTGGTATTCATGTCCCATCCTCCTTTCTTCACCTCTCCTTTCCCACGATGACTTAGGGTATTTTATATACAAAAAGCCCACTATTTACATAAAGGAAAAAACACAGCCTACCTGCTAGATAGCAAACATACCCCATATTCCAGAAGAGCAATAATGTGGGAAATGACTTATCATGTGTGATTCAGTGCCGTGTTCCAATATGCATATTGGCATTACCACACTCATCACTACAGCTAATACAGTTAGCACAGAGGATCACAGATTTCGCTGCAAAACACAGCCTCTAGCCACAGTGTTGCACGCTGAACTCTCCAGTGAACTCTTCCCAAGAAATTCATTGGGACAGACCCTCAGAAACCAGCTCTGAGAGCGTTTGTAATGCAAAGGGAAAACCTGGGGCTCAGGCATCTGAGTGGCAGATGCACCAAAGTTCAGCATTGGCCTCTGCTCGTGCAGTCTCCCACTGCGCTGTGGTGTAGGGGCAGGATGGACTGAGGAGGAGGCCTTGGGGTCACCCTACTGAGCTGCAGGCAAGGCACAGGTGAGCCAGGCAGTGTCTCTGGTCAGGAAAAGACAGCAGGGGAGCTGCCCAGCTCAGACATTCACTAATGATACCTACCCATGTCAAAAGCCCCTGTGGGCAGCATTAACAGGAAGGGATATAAATGAAGCCCCATACGTGCTTTGTGAGAGCCTAGGACACCTTTTCCTCATTGCCATCCCACTGCTGCTAAAAGAATAACCTCTTAATTGATGGCTGTGTACCAGGTAAGCTGCCTTTTATCATTTCTCCCCCAGGGTGATACGGTTCATGCTCTCACTGACTCTTCCTCCCCTCATTTCCCTATGTCCTCTGTGCTAAAGTTCTGCTCTTCTTCTCTGACAAAGGGGACTGCACACCCCCAGCAAGCAGTGCCATACCCATTGGGCCTGCTGTTGCTAAGAGACTAAGTGAGACAGAGAGATCCTACCCACTCAATTTCCCCTACAAATCCCAATATTCCTCCTGTTGCTACTCTCCAGCCCTACTGAGATACCGTTGATGCAGCCTTGGTATCCAACAAATCCATTTGGGTTTTATGGGACGTTTTCTTCCACTGACCAGCACTACTGAGAAAGTCCCAAAATATGATACTACAGTAGATAGCACATCATTAGGGAATTAGCACAGATACAGATGCAAACTACTCTTGTGGGAAACCACCAAGGCCAGAAAAAGTCAGAGATCTTGCCTAGATCTAAAAGGCACATGTAGATCAAGACAGGGTCACGAAAATACTCTTGGAAGTCACAGCAACTAGCACAGCACTGGACTGGATGGATTTCTGCTCTACTGCATAAAGTCCCTCCAAATATTACTAATTAAGATTTTATTTCAGTGTTTGGATTGATTTCCCCACTCCCCCCCAGAATGCAGGGGAGTTTACTCTGACGATATTTCTCTGGCAGGAGTCTCTCTCAAGCCTATAGAAAGGCCAGCAAACACCAAATAATAACAAATCTATTGACAAGGGAAAAATATGGGGGAAGTTTTCAAAACTCTCCTGAAGTATTGTCACGTTGCTAGGCTGACAGAGCTATCAAATCACTTCAGTCCCTGACAGTAGTGACTGACTTTTGCAGACTCTTAATAGTTCACAATTGCAAGGCCTGTTTGCTGCCTATGTCTTTCAGGCACACCACCTGCAACTTGCTGCATTCTTAGTTCTCCATGAAATTGGGGTCCCTGTTGAGTATGCATGGAGAGTGTTCAACCATCACACCAAACCCATGGAAATATGCAAGTGGGTGATGTCATGATACCTTTGTATATGCACAGAAATAGCTCAGGTTGGAAAGCTTCCCCAGCTGAACAGGAGGCAGAAGGACAATAGATTATGGAGACAGAGAAAAGACTNTTATGAACTGGGCAAAGAGCTCCAGATTAATTTTACAGAGAGAGTAGAGCTTGGGGTACAGCAGTAAACAACTTCAGAAGTGCCCATGGGAATGCTGTTAATTAATAAAGGGAGCAAAGAGATTTGGGAGCAGTCTGTAGGAACCTGGTGCTTCTGTTCCACCTTTGCAAGTTTAACTTTCCATTCTTGAGCAAGGGAGACATCAAACAGGTCACCCTAAGAAAGGCAAAACTAGATTGGAAATGAGCCATCTGCTTGGTGCTTTTGTCAACAGGGCTGAAAAGCCTTACCCACATTCAGATCACTCTTCATACAGACATTCATGCAAAGTGATCAAATCTTCTGTTGATCTTACCATGAAGGCATGTTTTCCACACTTAGATAATTTGAAAGTGATTTTAAGGATTTCTAGCATTAAACCAATCTGTTTTGGAAATAAAAAGAACACTGCAAAGTTTACAATCACTGGTATTCCTTTTCTGCGTGCTGGAAGGCGATTTGGGATCAAAATCCCAGGCAGACTACCTGAGGTGAGCAGAAACCTCTAAAGAGAGACAAAAATCAGAAGTGTACAGGAAGCTGATGGGCAAAGCAGCAAGTGGGGGCTGGCAGAACTACTGCTCCCTCTGACAAAGAAGAATTACAGATAGCTGAGAACATGGCATGTTTGAGGGGACAGCTCCTCAGCAAAGTAGAAAGGTAAGTTATATACAGAAGAAGCAGACATAGATAAAACAAGTTTTCTGTGCAATGTTTATAAGGAATGGGGAATGTGGAAAAGATGCCAAGAACAGCCATACATTTTCAGGAAGAAAGCAGAAATAGTCAGAAATTGAGATAGTGCCAGAAATAGTTATAAAATTTTTTAGAATGTCACAAGGCTGACAAAACATCAGGGCCAGATGGGATCTGTCTCAGAAAAAAATCAAGCAATTAACTAAAACCAAAACAAAACCAAAAATACAAAAAAATACAGCAGCATATGAATCAAAGGAGTGAGGTCCATCATGCTTCACCCCTGCCACTTTCATATGGACAACTGAGTGAAATAAGCCCTGCCTGAGCTCAGGAAAAGCCGTGCTGAATGTGCCACAGGAAGGTAAAACTCCTGAGAATACAGCTTCTTACAGGGAAAAACTTCACACAGTTGCAGCCACTTGCAAGGTGTCCATCTCCAAAGGCAGCAAACACCTCTGGGGAAAGCTGCTGTCCACAGCACTTTGTGCTGCTGCTGAGCAAGAGGGATGTGGACACTGTCTCTGGGACGAGTGTTAAAAATACAACCAGAGAGACCAGAAGTGAACTGGACCTTGTGGGCTGGGGAGGTGCTGGTGCATTTTGAGGTCCATGAGGGATCCAAAAACCAGGAAAAACCCCACAGCTTCACTTCCACAGCGAGAGGGTGGACACAGAACAGACGTGTTAGTTAAGGACACACAGGAGCAACTCAGGAAGTTATGACTTCATTAATGATAATGACTAAATGGAGAATCACACTTAAATCTGTTGAGCATGGATTTTCCAGTTTAATTGGACATTTGAAATGCTCTTTTAAATGCAGTGAAATCTAACAGAGAAGTCTGCTCAACGCAGAAGCACACTGGGGCAAAGCTTCCCAAGCAACCAGAATAAGGTTTTCACAGGAGGAATGTACACTGGATTTGCAGATAAGGCACTGGAACGCTCAGGGTGAGATCATGTAATTGAATCTCTCAGTCTCCGGTGACACAACTGGACAGTTCCCTACAACCCTATCATTAGTAAGTATTCCAGCTGCCTCAGCCAGCATTCCTATAGGGCCCAGGAGAATCAGGCACTGCAGTGAAATTTTTGCCAGCTATTTATGACACAGAGCCCAGTCTCTGTTTCCTCAGCATAGACCCCTAGGTCTCCTCTAGCACGGACAATCACTTTGGGATGGAAAGCACCACAGAAAATTGCAATCTCCCTGAAATAAAGTGGTTCAGATGAAATTAGGCAGTTTTATTCAAGGGTAGAAAACTGCAGGCTGTCCTCACTCCCTCAGCCTTTGAAACCCAAAGCAGTTATGATAGTCTTTCCCTGAGCTCACCATAGTCCTCTATCCAGCATCTATCTAGCTGCTACCCTTTTTTGCCCAAGAAATCCAGAAATGGAATAATTTCCACCATAAACACCCCTTTCAGGTTTTGGGAATACTTCTTGCCCAGTTCCCACTGCACTTGACTCATCTCTTTAAATCAATGTACCAGGTATAGCCTTCCTGTGGGCAAGAATAATTCACAAGATCAGGAAATGCAACATTAATCCCATTCTAGATTAAAAGGAATTTAAGCAGGTGTTCTTCTATGCCAAAAAATCAATTTAAAGTAATCTTCCAGCTCTGGCAGTAGAAATAAAAAAGAAGTAGATGGACCTCAGGAAGAAAATAAATATAGCTTAGCAGGCAGTGGTTTAGACTGATAGTGCACTGATAGCACAAGAAGTCTTTTGCAGCTGGATGAATTGCTAAAACAAAGGAACCAGCCTTCCTTCCCACATGTCCTTGCTTGAGTCCACTTAGAGCAGGACTTTCAGTCCCTCTGCACCCTGCTAATGTCAGCTCCCGTTGCCTGAGCAGCAGCTTCTGTCATTACTGCCTTCCTGATTATGACAACCTTCACTTTTACATTCACAACTCTTGCCAACACTAGTTGGGTGCATTAAGCTTCAAGTGAAGATTTCCAATTTCTTCTTTTGCTGAACAAGCTTAAAAATACCATTTTTCTCCTATTTTAATTCCTAATAGCTATGGAACATTGCTACAATCTGTTGTATGTCAGTGCAGCATTTGCAAAACGAGTGAGTGCAGTCTCAGAAAATTAAGTCCTCTACTTGCTTGTAAGAGAGAGAAAGAATTGCCAGCAGAGAAAGTTCATGTTGCAATGAATACTTGACAGTGTAGATCTAAAACTTCTCCATCCTGAACATAATAAAAGGCCTCCCCTTTGGATCACAGGATGCCCTCTCACTGAGTCCCTTTCCCACTGGAAAGCTTGAAGTCCACTGGGTTATGTTACAAAACCCCTGTAATTCTTACATTTCACAGACCATCAGTGATCTCAAGAAAGTAATCCTCAGGCAAAACCCTTCATCTGTTCTCAGCAAGTCTGCTTGAAACCATTAAACTCCTGCTGAGGATATCTACACCTTGGAACAGACCAGAGACCTACTGCTGTCCCACGAAGGGCTGGACAAAACCTTCAGCATGGACCAGAGCCCAGGCAGCCGTGCTTAAGAGAATATAAAACATCCTCTATTTGATGCATAACACTCCCCATCCTGCTGGAAACCCCTGAGCTATCCAGCAGTGCTTATTTCTTACACCTCATCTGATGTGACCCGAGTCACAGGAGCTGCTGATTTCCATCCAGCTGAGACTACAGAGTTATGGGCAACTGCAGCAGAGAAACAAAGACTGAATGACTCACACTTCTGGACCTTTAACTAATTTTTATTATTGGTCCCTCCAGATAAGGGGTAGAACAGTACGAGGAAGAGAACTTGTTTCCACTGTTCCTGTGTTGGTAAATTTGATTCCTCACAGCTGTCAAATAGATGGGTACCTTTCTCCAGGATCAAAACTTATGTGTGCTGGCAAACCAGCTTCTGCCGGCATCACGATTCAAGCAAATCCCAAGAAAGGGGAGCAGCATATGTTTCTCTATTTCACAGCTTTCTGAAAGGGCTGTCTTACAATACATAACATTTAATCCTGTCTGAACCAGCATTTATTGAGAAGTAAAAAGTATTACATGAGAGACAAAAAAATTGATCTAAGGAGCAATTTCCTTTAAGGCAGAGTGTGACGGCTTTGCAGTAGTTTCCCTGATAGACTGCTGTGGTTCTCAAGCCACAGAACATAATTTGCCTCCCTCAGACTTAATCTGAGAGAAACAGACTGTGTGCAAACACTAGAAAACACGTCCAAGAATGACCTTAAGGGGGCCAACACAAGTGTAAAATGAAGGGAATCTCGTCTGTCCAAACACTGCCTTAAGCAGTAACTCAGACATCCTAAATCCACTAAATCCACCCAGTAATCCATTCCCACTTACCTTTTGGGACTGTTTAATCTTTCAGGCGCCTAAATTTAAAGGTGCTTCACTACATAGACAAATTATTTCCCTGTCACATAATTTTAGTTGCGTGCTGCTGCTCATTAGTGCTCCCCTATGAATTGTGGTATCTCTCTCTCACCTGCAGTTCTGCTGGTATTTACTTTAGGCTTTTGAATTCTTCCTATGACCCTCAGAGTAGCCATGACCAGAGCATGGAGGTAACAGTGTTCAGCTTTTAAACAATAGTCTCTGGCAAAATATACTCACTCAGGAAACCAAACACGCAGATGCTTGGTTCTACTTTACACAAAGTGTGCTAAACCATTAGATGCTTGTCCTCCAAAAAGGGAAAGGCAGAAAGGATGCCAAATGGACGAAGACACCTAATTTTTCCTACAGATTTCCCCTAAACTTAACCATAGAAACAAATGCTCAGCTTAAGCAGACTTGATCATTCCTGGAAGATTGAAGACTCTCCCTCTCCACCAGCTGCAACACAGGACTTACATAGCTGCGTTAAGGAAACTGGATTTTTTGGGTGAGGTTAAAAGTTCTTGAAAGAACAGGGTCTCATCTTGGCCTTCAGCAGCCATTTGGCAGTGCTGGAACAAGGCTGGTACCAGAAGCTACAGGACAAGGCTGAAAGAGAAAAAGGGATCAGCATGTGGAGACACTGGGTTTGGCAAGGAGATTCCCCTCAGTTGAAAAGAAGAGGGGAAAAAGGAGAGTGCATTTTGTGAGGTACTGGAATAAAATGGGAAAACACAAACAGTTTAAGCCAGAGCACCTTGGGCATTTCTGAGCACAGTAACTGATCTACTGAACCATGGTATAAGAGGACTGAATAATCCAGAATACTAATTCCACGAGAGTTAACACCTAGAAACTTTGTACTGCCCACACTTACAAAAAGTGAATGCCCAGGAGCATCACATAATGCCTGTGATCAATAATTAGCTCATGCTGGGGAGGATTGCTCAAATCAAAGAACACAATGGAAATGCACAGAATGCTAAATCAATAAAAAGTGCAATGCTATGTTGCAAGGTAGAAAGTTTCACAGAGAAAGGTGCTGTAGAAGGGGGTAATGAAGTTACATCAGGAAAAAGAAGAAAAAGGAACTTTTCAATAGTATAAGAGAATCTCCATAAGCTTAAATGGGGATAGAGACATTGCTAAAAATTAATTGGCAGCAAAACAAATAGCCAGTGCCACAAGATCACCCCCTGTGACACTGGCAGCTGGTGTTTATAGTGTTCCTGATGTGTTTATAGCCTTCGTGATGTTTTCCATAAGTATGTTTGTTCCAATGACAGAAAAGAAATGAAGGGAGAAAATACAGGTAGCATAGAATTAATAGAGCAAGGACCTCCTTTTCTTTCTTACAGATTTTTGTGAGTGTTTGAAGATAAATTAGGATCTGCCTCTAAATTTTGTCATTTGTGTCCATTCCCACCCAAAAGACTTCATTATAGGGAAGAACAAAGGAAAGATTAAGACAAAGAACATTATTTCAGTGGCAGAAAATTATCAGCAGGATACAATTCAGAGCAAAGGACTTCTATTGGACAAGCAGTTGGTGTTAGTGGACAAGCAGGGTAGAAATAGATTCTGGTCAGGTTGCTTGCTTTATCTTATGTGATGCAGCTGCCTGACACTATTGAAGGTTTCAGTACAGGTTAATATCTTTGTTAACCTGTGACAGTCACAGGTAAATTCCAGAATAAATCTCTGAATCTCTAGAGATCATTCTAGAGGTGTTGCCAAATCATTGAAGATTGACATTAGGCTTAAGCCACACTACTCTAAAACAGCAACCCACAACTGAACCAGAGACAGACCCAAATCTAAAGCTGTGATGCAATAGATTGAGCTCCAGATTTTCATTCATATCTCATGTTTCTTGGAAAACTCTGAATGCAGGAAGACAGAAACTAGGGACTGGGGTATCTGCTCTACTTTCGGGGCAAGAATGAATGATTCAAAAAGGGTCAGGGGAAGGTTTGTGCTTGCAGAATTGCTTTGGGCCTGTCCAGAATGTTTCTCTAGTGCCTGTCCTCTTTCCTCACCTATCTTGCCATTGTTATGATAAATACAGATTTTCCTGACTGTTCTCCCAGTTTCTCTACTGGGAGAATTTACTTGCTGTGGATTCTCTCTCTCTGAGCTCCACAGTTCACATTGGGTGAGTTTAGGGGATGTTACAGAGCCTGGCATAGACACATGAGGTCCACACATAACAGTCCAAAGCTGTTTGGAGGAAGAACAACTACATGAACACTGAGTTGAGAAGAAAGAAAACCAGCTACATGCATTAAAACATGAAGACTGTTGTGAGGAGATCCTTGTGTTTCCCAGAAATTACTGCAATTCATTTTGTACAGGCTGTAAGGATGAAGGGATGCTTTAACTGCAGCCTGGAAAGGAAGGTAGGAGCCAGGGGAACAGATTTGTCCTGGAGTCCTAAGCATTCCTTGGTGATCTTGGTAGCATCCCATGTTTTCAAGACATAGCAGGACCCAGCTGCAAACGCCACTATCAAAAGTCTTAAGCTAACAGAAATTTATGGAAACTAAGATTTCCTGTTGTTTTGACACTCATGTAATAGAAGATAAATTAATAAATATGAAGCTACTCTTGTTCCCAGTGGAATCAATGCAGGATTTCCACCAGATTGGACACAAAGAATCTTTTTTTTTTTTAACTAGTGGGAACTCTCGTGTGTGGCTGGATATACCCATGTACTGTGTCAGCAATAAGTGTAGCTCTCTTTTGCACCAGGAAAAGCTCACTGAGTCACAAACCCAGCCTCATGTGACTGCCTGACATTTGTCAGACGAAAGCAATTTATGAGGTCTCAGTGTCACAACAGTCCCAAGGCACTGCTCTGACACGGGCCACAAGTGGCACTTATTTAAGTCATTCCTCTGCACAGAGGTACATTTGTCTCTGTGAGGACACAGGGCTCTGCCAGCCCCAATTTCAGCTGGTACAATGGATTTTCTAGCGACAGACATAGCCCTAACCTCCTGCACATGAGAGAAATTAATTGATCCTTTCTGTTGGGAGAACGCTGCTCTCCTCGAGCCAAACTCTGCTTTCAGTCACGGCTGTGGAGCCGTGCTGGATTTACACTGGTGCTCTGGAGCGCAGACTGCGGGGCTCCTCCTGTCCCTCAGGGATTGTTAGTGAGCAGCAGCTCTGCTTGGCTCCTTGTTGTCTTTGTTAATAGCACTTCTAAGGATCTGTGTTTGCATCTATTTTTGTATCTCTTAACATACTTGTAAGATACTCAAGACTGCTTTGGAAAGAACCCAAGCTTGGGAGTGGGGTGTATTGAAAATAGATGAACCCCTGGTAGCTGTAGGCATGTCATTGGTATTCATTCAGCTTTCAGGAGTTTTTTTTCCGCCTTTCCAAAGTCAGAGGCAGACTGTGGTGTGCCCAGTACCCAGAGCAATGTAACAGAGAAGCACCATCCCTTCCTTTTGCAGGATCTCTAACTCTCCATTGAACAACTTGTTCTCCACAAGAACAACTCAAATACTAGGACAAGCAGGAGAAGAAGAAAAGGTCATTCTACAGCTGCAGGGTAAACTAATGTGACTAGCTGATCTTAATTCCCTTTGGCCTGACAACACTTCCCTCACCCTTTAATGTACAACTCAAAATGTCCATACCTGCAAAATGTTTGAAATACAGCTTATTTAGATTCTGTGGAAAACAAAGGGAAAAACTCCCATCATAAAATCCCCAATGACAGCTCCTTGAAAGTCAGCTAGTGACCATAACAAATCCCTTCTCCTGCTCTCAGCTAGCATATTAGCCTCCTCTGACTGGATGTTTGGTGGCCACAAGCCACATGTTGGTGTCCCTCAGGCCTGATGGATATGAAACTCTGGGGATACTGATCAATGCTCCAGCATCTACTTCCCCCAGCAACACCCACAAGCAGTGTAACTCACCGCAAAGCCTGTGCAACGAGGCCACCACTGTCAATCAGAAGGTCCAGCTTAAGTCTTGTCAGCACTGGGACAAGGCTGTTTCACACACAAGTTCTCTGTTCACACCTGCTTATCACGGAACAGACAACGACAGGTACTCTTTGCAAGACCAGAGGAAGCCAGACTCCTCTGGTTTTAAGAGCTACAAGCGTGTGGAAGGCCCAGCCACCTGCAGGAGGTCCTTCTTGCCACCTGGGCCAGCACCACCTACCCTTTCACCAGACATCCAGGAGATTAAGGTATCTCAGTTTCTTTTGCGCCTGCCCTTGACACAGCAGCACTATTTGCCTTCAGCTTTACACTGCATCCTGCAGCACTTCTCCAGAGAGAAGTCTGGAAGAGGATGTGTCCCCAGCCCTGTGTGTCAATATACTGGTGCTGCACTGGTGTGCCAGGAGAGTTCCATGGTCTGAAACACCACTTTGAATTCAGGCTGGGTTTGTTTGTTGTTTTTTTTAAACCATTTTTTGTCTCAACTGCAGAAAAATAACGTTTTATATATATATATGTATGTATGTATAAGTTCTGTGAGCTGTTTTCATGCTGAGAAGCAAAATGAACATTTTAAAAGATCAAATCTGAAGAAATCTGAGTATTCTTAGTACACACAAATATCACTGCTTTTTACAAAGGATAACCTTATTTTCATAATTCAGCCCTGGGCTGTATTTCCTTGCCTAGGTCCCAGCATACCTTTCCATGGATCCCTGCCTCTCCTGCTTTAAGCTCTCCTGTCTCCCCAGCCAGAGTGAAGCGTGCAGCAGGCGGGTGCTCAGCACGAGATGCTTTGCATGGCTGTCACGCAGCGCTCGGGGAGCCAGGAGCAGCCTCGGCAGAGTGATGTTGCCACCAATTCGCTTGTTTGGAAAAGCTTGGAAATGTCACCACTTGTTACACGACGGTATCCTTAATGTACTCGGGAGGCAGCCATAACTTCTGCCTGAGGCGCCCGAGAAGTTCCACGAGCACCGGCAGTGCAAAATTAATGATGCAGCTCAGCCTGGGAGTGGTGGCATTTTAATAGTGGGTAGAGGAAGCCTTGCATTCTGCCAGCTAATCTTGCAGAAGTAAATGAATTAACTCGCAGTTGTCACACGCTTTGAGATATTCCGAGGAAATGTTCCATAAAAGCCGGCTTGTTATTAAGTGTTGCTGACAAAATATTGTTTTAATTAATGTTTGTCTTTGATTTTCTGTTTGGGCTACTCTCACAATGGCCTTTTGCTTGCTTTTATTGTAGGTAATGTGGGCTCGCCCACACACAATTTCCAGAACCTATAGAGAATTATGTCACTGCAAGTTATTGATTGTGTTCCAACTTGGATTCTGCTCTGTACAGGCTCTAATTAATCCATATTCATGCCATAAGGATGTCTCATCTGACTGTGGTTTGATCAACCAGCAGAGAAAGACAGAGTCCATATCAGTTACATCAGATCTTTTCAGGAGAAAGGTGCAGATCTCCAATAGCTTTGTGTCTAGGCAATATGGGGTCTAGGCTGTCATGAACTATTTTGATAGAAATAAATGTCATTAAAAAAACACCCCAAAAAAGCCAGATTGGTTAATATGTTTCAGAAACATGTCTAAATTTCATGCTTAAACAAAAAAAGTCAGAAGATTTTTTGGATGAAATGCACTCAGAAGACAAGCCAAAAGATAAGCAAAGAAAATAAAGAGATAAGAAGATAAGCAAAGAAAACCTGTTGTTAAAAATGAGAGATTTTACATGAGTTGTCTATGTTTCTGTGGTTTCAAGCCCAGTTAGTAGAAAAATAAGATAATGTAACCTAGGAGGAAGATTCTGCATTTCTGTCATTTAGTTTATCCAACCTTTTTGTTGTGCTAATTTGTACTCTAATCAATTAAACTGTTGAATAACGCATTTGTCAGGTGGTGTTCAAGCCGCATAAATAAAGTCGTTCAAGGTTTCTCTTGGAATCTAAATTCTTAGCAGGAATTCCTCGGCAAAAGCACAGCTTCCAAATGCACAGCAAGACACAGACTACCCTCTTTCTCATGCAAAGATTGTGTCACGCTTACATTTTATATCAGGATTAATGCCTTTAATATTTTCCCCGTTTTCTCTGCTGAATCTCATCTGCAGTGACAATTATTGTCTTTTTTTTTTTTTTACCTAGACACGCTCAAGTTTTGTTCCCATTTCACCCACTGAATTCTGAACAATAATTACCAGCCCTACAAAGCCACGTTTCGTCTCTTGGCACCGAGGAATGAAGACACATTTCCACAGTGTCCCAAGCCGAGATTAGCTCTTCAGGGACATATTTTTCCTTCGCCTTCCATTTCTTGTGGCTTTCCTCCCTTTTCCTCCTTACCGCAGGGATTTTCAAACCATAAACGCGTGTGGGTTTAATTTACACCTTCTACTTTTAAGGGCGCACGGGGCACGATCTTCCACCGCTTCTGCGCTCCCTCATACGGAGCTGTCTTTCCCCATTCCAGCAGGGAACGGGACNGGGGTCGGCGCGGGGGGCGCGCAGGCGGGGCCGCGCCCGGCGGCGGGAGCGCGCTCGGCGGCGGGAGCTGAGATCCCGCCGGGGCACGGCCGCGCCGGCCATGGAGCCCTCGCCCAAAGACGGCGAGAGCGCGGCGGCCGCGGAGCCCAGCCGGGGCGGCACGGCCCCTTCCAGCGGCGTGGTGGTGCAGGTCCGGGAGAAGAAGGGCCCCNCGCTCAAGTTTTGTTCCCATTTCACCCACTGAATTCTGAACAATAATTACCAGCCCTACAAAGCCACGTTTCGTCTCTTGGCACCGAGGAATGAAGACACATTTCCACAGTGTCCCAAGCCGAGATTAGCTCTTCAGGGACATATTTTTCCTTCGCCTTCCATTTCTTGTGGCTTTCCTCCCTTTTCCTCCTTACCGCAGGGATTTTCAAACCATAAACGCGTGTGGGTTTAATTTACACCTTCTACTTTTAAGGGCGCACGGGGCACGATCTTCCACCGCTTCTGCGCTCCCTCATACGGAGCTGTCTTTCCCCATTCCAGCAGGGAACGGGAC
>VWZT01010035.1:220345-341212 GCA_013397055.1 Pachycephala philippinensis
CGGGCGGGACGAGCCGAGGGGCGCACGGCTGCGGGCGGCTCGGGAAGCGCTCCGGGGAGCGGCGCGGCTGGCGAGGGGCTCGGGAATGGGCCGGGATGCGGGCGGGATCCAGCCCCACGAGGGGCGGGCGGAGGGCGGGGAGGGGTCGGCGCGGGGGGCGCGCAGGCGGGGCCGCGCCCGGCGGCGGGAGNCCTCTCCCCACCTACGGCTGCTTCGCTCCGGCGGGGCCGCCCGGGCTGCCGGACCCCGCCGCGGCGGCAACTTTCCCCGACGGCAGCGCGGGGAAGGATGGAGGAAAGGAGGGAGGCAGGAGCCCCTCCGCAAAGTTTCGCGTCGGGGGCCGGGGCAGCGCCCGTATCCCAGCGGGCGGAGCAGGCGAGGGTCGCGTTTCCCTCGCACGGCAGCGGGGACCGGGGCTGGGGCACCGACCCGACCCCGCTCCGCCACTCTGCGGGCACGGCCGGTCCCAGCCCCGGGGACAGAGCATCCCCCGCGCCTTCCGACCCCTCCGTTCTCGCCGGGCGGAGATCGTGCGCTTTAGAAGGGATTCAGCTGCTCGGGCTCGCGCGAACTGTGATTTTAGTCAGAGGACGAAAGCAGACGGTGACCACGTCGCTCGCTAGCTAAGGCGAGCTTTCGGAGCCCACCGTCCCGGGTTTTCTAAGGAGACCCCCGCAAAATGTTAGAACCGTTGTCCAGAGAAACTAGTGATGCACAGTTTCTCAATACAAAGTCTCTAGTGAGCTCAGGTGACACATCCCTAAGATGTGGCTGCATCCTTTCTGTACTTCCCTTTTCTCCTCTTTGATTAGGAATTGCTTACTGCAACAGGAGCCTGGAGTGTGAACGCTACAAAAGCCCCTGGAACACAAGGCTAAATACAAATATTCTAGCTGAAAGCAAAGCAACCACATTAATAAAAAACCAAAACCAAACAAAATAATCCATAACTCATTAACCCATACCTTGAGTCTCTCTCATAGTCCATTTCTGGCTGCTGTTTCTGCTACTGTGGCCACTGCAGAAGCCTTCCTTTTGATATGGGAGTATCCTCCACCTAGCCCTGCTTTTAAAGAGCTACTGCCTTACTTTAATTGCTTCATGTGTTTCAGGTGGCTTAGTTCTTTAACAAATCTGTAATTCTTAAAGTTCTGATTAAAGTACTACCTAAGTGTGGGTGGGATAGTGTGTGCAACATGTACAAGCCATTGCTGTTCCAGCGTGCTTGCTCTGAACCTGTGGATGTATTCCAGAGGAAAACTTGCACCTTTTGAAATACCTCTGAGATTTCCTGTGGAAGGACTTGGTGTGTGTGCTTCCAGATGCAACGCATTGTGCTCGGGTGTGTTGTTTGCACGTCCCTTGTGTGCAGCCACCTGGAGAACCTGGAGTGATGAATCAAAGACAAACTCTGGAGTCGAGCGCTGGCATGGGGTTTTAGGTTTCCTGGGGCTTGGTTTCCCACTTCAGAGAGAAGTTCAAAACCAGAGTTTTCAAAGTGAATGTTGTTTTCTGTTGGCATAGAAGACACCACATCTTCACCGTAGACAGGAAAAAAGCCTGACTTACCACGCCCTTTTCCTCATCCGAATGATCTGACACTTCACACTGTGCTGCTTTTCACAGCACACTAGAAAACCCCCAGTGTTCTTCCTTCATCCCGGTAGCATAGATCCCCGTAAGTCATCCTCGTGTTGAAATTGGCCTAAAGTGTGGTTCTGTGCCCGGAGTTCCTCTCTGGCTGCTGCTGTGGGTCTGCTGGGGGTAGCCAGTGCTGTGCCTTCCCTCACACGGAAGGTGCCTAAAGAAGGACCGCAGATAGCGCTTCCTCAAGGTGAGTGTTCAGGGCTCCCAGTCCATGCTGGTTGAAAGCTGGGGAGTTGAATCCAGACTCTACAGCCGTGTTGGTTGTTTAACCACTGACAGGCTGGACCAGCACAAAATTCTATTTAATTTAATTCTATTTTGGGGGCTTTTTTTAACAGGCGGAAATTTTTTTAAAACTTGTTTTCCCTTTGATGTGCTGATTTCAGCAGTACTCTCTGGCTGGCTGTACCACTGTTTCTCCTGGTACCCTGTTGCAAAAGTAGCAAAACAAACAAACTACAAATCAAAAGAAATCCTCTCCTGTGGCATCCCCACAGACTGGCGAAATGCAGTGTTTTAGAGATGCATCCCAAGATCTGTATGCAAAACACGGCACTTAGTTTGTACATAAATGAACCATTCTGTTAATAAAGTTGCTAATTTCACATGCATTTTGAGAGAAAACTTACTCTGAGATGATACACCTGACTAGAATACAGCTATTTACAATCTCAGCCACATCCTGTCATGTATCACATAGCCCACACACGAGGGGAAATGGGAGGATCACGAATCTACTGGCAGGAATGTTCAAGGTAAAAAGAGATTTTGTGTCATTGTTGCACTTCAGCCATCTCAATGAGCTGAGCAACACTTGTAAAATAGATAAGATTTGCAGTGGTGTGAAGTGTTCACATCAAGGATGTGAGCCTGTTCCCCACGAAGTAAATGGCAAAATTCCCATCAATTCTTGTAGTCTGGATTTATAACACATTAAAATGATGTTTCACAGGCTTGCTGTATATTTCTGCCTGCTTAGTTGGAGAGTGTGACTGTGTTTAGGTGTTAATGGAAGTCCTCTATTTCTCAGTCCCTAAATTCATCGCTCCTCCGTTTTGCATGTAGTTGTCATTCATGTGTAGACTCTGCAGTGCAATTGCAAAGAAGGGTCAGAAACCACCGGAGTAGACAAGAAAATGGGCAAAATTGAATAAATCAAGTTTTCCACTGCTTGGAGACCGGTGCATTTGAGGTTTTCATTAGTGCCCCGTGCCTCAGAGCAGTGATTTCCAAATAGAAATTGCAGTCTGATGCAGGCTACCAAATCCTTGGGCAGTCTCTCAGCATCTGAAAGCCTCTATTTTTTTGTTTTTGTTTGTTTGTCTTGGTTTTTTTGTTAAATTATCTTTCCTGTGTTATGAAAGTCACCTGTGGGGGTGAAATCTGAGAATTTTCAATATCCAGTTTATTTTTCCTTTGTGCTATTTGTGTTCTGCAGTAGTACTCTATTTGAACAGGAGAAGTAACACTTTCTCTTTGTTTACAGTCGGTTTATTTTTTTCAGTTGGTTAATTTTCAGAGTTTCATGTAATAAGCCAGAACTGCAGGTTTTAAGATGCATTGTAAACTGGGTTTTAACTACTCTTTCCATGCATGTTACAAAAGATGTAGTTTGTAGGAATTTTTCACACCCAGGGGATATGTTAACTTTTGCCTTGCCAAAACTTAAAATTCAGACCAAATGCAGTGTAAAAAAATCTTGATTAGCCCATCTACTTGTAATCTGTTTTGCAGAATAGCCTTGAAATTACACGTTCATTCCATTTGCTGGGACAGGCGCAACCACTTGGAAGTGTTTTGGATCAGTTTTCCACGGTCCAATGCTGTCTTTCTCCTCTGTGTCTAATGGGGCTATAGGGCTGAGCTTCAGTGAAGGTGTCCCAAGCTCAGGTTCACAAAAGGAGGAGACAGTAAGAGAGGAAGATGAGGGAGGAGTCAGCGGGTGCTGTGGCAAAAGTCATCGCGCCTTGGCTACCAGCGCTCCGGCTCCAGCTCCGCCACAGGCATTGCAACCTCTGGGCATTGCTTTGGGATTCTGAAGCAGGCTCTGGGGCACCAGGGCCAAATCATGCAGAGATGAACGCTGGAGAATGGAAGATGCTGCTGTCAGCAGAGGCAGAGGTGTATCCAGCTCTCCCATTCCCACAGGACTGAGCAGTGTGCACCTCCAGCCCGTAGGCGCTGCAGATGGCAATGGGAGAAGGGCTGGCCGTGCCCTTTAGCTGGCAGACTGTGTTCTCCTGGAGCTGCCGTGTGCCAGTCAGCGTGGGAGAAGATCTGGCTCCTTGTCATTCCCGGAGCTGATACATGGGAATCTTGCCCTCCTTCCTCTCTGCTCTTCCTTCTCTCGACATCACGTGTGTGGGAGGGGGTAAATGGAGGGGGGGAACTTGAGGGAAATGTGAGAAGTGAGTGAAATTATCTGAAAGTCTGAGGTATTCTCCAAGATTAATCGCTCCTGTCAGGAAGGGGGTGGACTTTTGGATCACAGCCTGCATTATACATGTACACTATTTTTATGCAGGGAGTAATTGAAATACGTAGCATAAAATTATGTTAGCGCGGGATAGGAGAGCAGCCACCCGTGTGCCATGAAATAGCCCGTGGAGGAGTTCAGGAGTGACAGCCTCTCGCAGCAGCTGCAGAAAGAAGGGGTGATTCCCAGCCCACTGAACTTTTTTTCTTCCACGGTTCCACAGTGCAGCTCTCCTGTTCCTGGGTGTGTCAGCTCCGTATCACGAGTCTTCTGCCATCTGTTTATTTAGTCTTGATAGGGTTCAAGCACTGTACCTTTGGCTGTGTGAATATTCAGTTTAATATTTGGTTTATGGAAGCCAAGCATCTTCTCATTAGAAACCAAGGCTCTCCTGAGCAGAATGAGCTCTCCAAAGAGATGAATAGAAGTACAGAACACAACACTCAAGAAAGTTGAAGGGATAAGAGCTGCATAAAATTACCAATACCCATTTTATTTTTGTGGTTGAAATGGTAAATAGATGCCTCAAGCAAGCATCCATTGCCTTCATTATGGAAACAAAGAATTTCAAGGGAAAAACACATTTTCTTATCTACAGTAGAGCAAACAGTGCAAAAAAGAAATTTGGGCTTTCAGACATCTGCGCATTAAGATCTAAAACTACTCTTGGTATTGATGATCCTTTTTAGTATTTTTTTTCTTATACACATGCAAACTAATGAATCTATGTGGTTTACAAGCTCGTTTGTGGAAAACAAAGGTTTTCTCGAGTGCTTGTGTGAATTTGTGTTTGTGAACTTCACCGCTGCAGTTTTTTAGCTAGCATTGCCTTTCAGACTGTGATGCTGGTGGTCTGCAGAAACAAGCTGTTTGTTTACAGGAGCATAATTAAACAAAGCAAACCTATTGCCAGTAGAGTTCACTCTGCCAGGTTTTGTGTTTTCCACTGAAAAGGTCAAGAAGTTCTTCATGGTGATTTGTTCTTGTGCTTGTGTAAGGTGGGAAATGAGACCTGCAGTAAAATGTGTGCATCCCGGTTACTGCTCCATTTCTGGTACCAGTGGTATCAGCTGTAGATCATCCTCACAGTGAGGTAAAGTTGGGCACAAGAACAGCTGAATCTCAGGTTTCTGCACCTGCAGGTCTTTGTTCTTTTCAGTATGTAGAGGGCTATTAACTTCCTATTTTATTTTCTTTTATTTTTATAACAGAGATTTAAGTGAGAAATCTAATTGTAGGATATAACTTACTTGGCTGGTGGTATTGAACAGTCATTCCACAACCTTACCACCGCTGGGTAGTCTGGGATATTTTTGTGCCGTGAAGTGTCTGGACCACCTAGAACAACAAACAATCTTGGAAAACTCAAAAGAGGTTCACAGATAATTAGTGATCCGAATAAATGCAAAAGTATTTCAAGTTTGTAGCTCCTTGGTCCAAATATTTAGTACTGTTTCTGTCCTTTGGTTAGTTTGTGCTCCTAACTTGTTGCTCCTAACTTGCTGTTGAGCTCCGCTTGCATTTAAAATGAGTTTTTGGTTCATTTCGCTGTCAAGCTGTGCACTAACCCAGCGCTGCAGCCTTTGAATTGCTGTCAGAGCCAGACCAGCTAAAACACAAACATGTTTCTCTGCCTCCCTCATGCCTTCTGTTTCCACCGAAATAGAAGACAAAAGAAATGGCCAGGGACGTTTTTGTTCGGTGGTTTTTGTTCACCGCTGTTGTTGAAGCAGCTCTGTGGAGATATTCATTACTTAATGAACACATAAGGAGACAGGGTTTGCTCAGCATCTTGTAATCTTGTTTGTCATTTAATGCAGTTTGGACAGATGTACTTGAAGATTAAGAGTGAAGGTGGGAGCAGACAGCAGAGAAGAGCTGTTAAATGGCCAAGTAAACCAGCTGAATTTTAAGGTGGCTGGAAAGCTGTTCCAGACGAAGAGTGTGACATGGAGAGAAACAGAGAATCAAGTCCAGAGGGAGAAAAGTACATTTGCAGAGATTCAGTGAGAAGGCAAAAGAATTGGAACTTCTTGCGGCAAGGGAGAAAATGAGTGAAAGGATTTGAAGGTAAAAGTAACTTGGATGAGGAGAGTGCTTTTAACAGGTGAATTTCTCCCAGTCTGGATAGCAGGAAGGAAGTGAATTTTCTCCTGCTCTGAATCAGTGGGTGTTGGAGAGATTTACAAAGCCTGATAAAGCACCATTGCCTGCAGCATCTCGCTGCCATTTCATCTCTCCACCATGAAAAGAACTTTGAGAGTTTCTGTAGCTGTTCGGGATCGTAAAGGGAGGAGCAGGAAGCAGAAACCAGGTTCCTCAGGTTCATCCTTACCCATCAAACTGTGTGCAGGACCCTGAACACAAACACACCCGCAGCTGGCAGTGGCTGGCACAAAGGTGAATTTTAGAATCTGTGTCCAGTTTTGAATTTTGTGGAGAAGCAAGTGATTGGATGGTAAAGAAATTCTCAAATAGTCCTAAGGTTTGTAAAAGGGACTGGAGTTTGCAATTATTTATGAAAACTTACATTCAGAGGTAACCGGGAAAAGACGAAAAGAGCTTTCTTGTCTTATTTTCTATAAGATGAAGTCCATCTGACATTCTTTCTCCTGTCTTTGGACTTGTCTTCACTGTAGAACTTTACAGCTTTAGAGTGACACAGTTGCAGCACCACAGCGGATGTGTGCAAACTTGGTTGTAGCACTGTGCAATGTTGCTGATCAAAGACAAAACAGAAGCGACTATTTCATTTGGAAGGGCCCTACAATTATCACCTTGTCCAGCTGCCTGCCCAATTCAGGGCTGACTAAGTTAAAACATATTATTAAAGCCATTGTCCAAATGGCTTTTAAACACTGACAGGCTTAGGGCCCAGCCTCACAGGAGAAATGAAAGTTTGTGTCGTTGACTTTGCTTTAGAGATTGCAGGAATGGGAAACCTGAGTTTCCCTGGTTCTGCTGAAGATAAGGAGTTTTTTCATTAAGGAAAGAAGTTAATCCCTCTTCCCCTTCCCAGGGTTTGTGAGCATTAATGTTATCTGTGGAGGCCGAAAATGAAAATAGCGTAAGAACTTGAGAAAAAAATCATATGCCATTCTATCTAGTTATATTTCACTTGTTGATTTCTGATATTATAAGCCTAGGTTTCGTTCTGTGTAGAGTCAAGGAAAAAATAAGTGGGCAGAATTTCAATATTTGATTTAAAATACTCATTTCCACAGTTTGTTCTCTCTCCATCTTACCACTCAGAAGCTGCTCTCAACCCTCCTTCCTTCAGCAATGTAGGCCTGGTAATAAAGGAGTTCAGACCCAGTGTTTCCATTCCAAAGGAGTTACAGACCAAACAATTTCTCTCTAACTACTTGACAGCTCCTCAAAAGGCCTAGCACTGCAACCCCGACTCACACAATATTTGGTGTTTCCTTAGAACCTTGTCCCCTGAGGCTCTTGATTAGATGAGAATCTTTGCTTTCAGGAAAAGAAAAAAATGTAACTCTTATGACTGTGGAGCAGGATTTGAAGATAATGATCCTGTCTCAAAAGAAAAAAATAAATGGAAGCTGTGGGAAGAGAGAATGAATTGCCTTTTTTAATTCTTCTTTTTTTTTTTTTTTAATTCTCAGTTTTGGAGAATCTGAGTCATGATTTTTCAGCACTGAAGGATGACAGCATTACACTGAGCTTTTAAAGAAAAGGATACATTACTAACCAATTTACAGCTCTGACATATTACATAAAACCATGGACATCCATATCTTTCAGCATGTGATCATGAAATAAAGTAAATATAAATGAGGTGGTTGATAAAAGCTGATGGGCAATACACTAACTTAAATTAAAAATCCCAGTGTAAACATACCCAGAGGATATGCCTGGAGTGGATCATGGTCAAATCTTGTTAGAGGAAATGGTGAATACAATCAGTAGAGGAACTCTTGGAAGTATAATTGCATTCTCTGCAGGAGTTCTTCCTGTACTGCATTTCCAACTTCAGAAATAATGCTTATACAAGGAGTTGTGCAGGGGACTAAGGCCATCTTTGGGAACATGAATTTAAATGTGACAGATCATTATCCAGCCCCTCACCAGATTGTTGTTTATCTGGGCTGAACTCTCAGTTGGCCACAAGCATTGGTGAATATCCACACAAAACTTAAAAATGCTTTGAGATTCTGGATAATAATTTCGTTTTAGTTAAAACACAAATAAGTTTGTAAAGAATGCAAAAGGGCTAAATGGTCAAATTAGTCTTGGGATTGTGTTGGGGAAAAAAATTCAATTGGACCAAACAAGAATGTTGTTTTAAAAAAGGGTTTGTACATTCTTATTAAGTGTTAGTGTTAATAAGCCTTTGAAGAAATGAGATTTACTAAAGACTAATAGATTAAAATGAGCCATTTTTACAAGTTCACTGTGTTAAAAAGTTCAGTAATTTCACAAAGTATGGATCATGATGTTTTTGTGAACATATTTTACCTGAAATAAGCTAAATGATCCCATTAGTATGACACAGTCCAGCTGAAACAGTTTTCCTGGTTTAAGTGTAAAAGATGTATTTATTTGCATGCATATCTATTACACATGCCACTATGGTGAAGTGACATCATGGCATTAAAGAAAAGCCTTCTGTAGGTAGACACCATTTGTTGTATCTGTTTAAGAGCATTCATAAAAGAATGGATTTTATATTTCATAAATTGGTTTTGTTAATTTGCTATTTTTAAAATACTTGCAAGACCTCTTCTGTTGCCATGACAATTTGATTTCCATAAACATGATACTTTGGATGTGACTATCCAACATTGTGTTTACAGTGCTGCGTGAGGGAAGGAGATGGCAACTTGGCCCCACAGAAATCACAATGCAGAGAGGTCCATAGAGTCAGACCTCTCACTGACAGTGGTCAGGGCAAGTTCATTATAGTAAGAAAAAATAAAGCTCTTGGATTGAGTTCTATATATTTATATTCCCTGTAAATTAGATTTTTTTTTCATGTCTTCTTGTGAACACTGTTTTGGAGTGAGGAGACTTCAAGTTTTCACTGAAAATTGGTTCCAAAAGTATGAAGACTAAATTCCGCCTAAAAGTACAGCTGGACCTTTTTGGATCTACACACACAAAGCAGCTGTAAGGACACACAACTCACTGCCCTGCAACACACTCTGAAATTGCTGTCTTAGTGGGAGGGGTTCACAAAGGATTTAGGATGGTGAGAAAGGAATGGTCAAAAATTGAGACATTTGTGAGGTGTAGCCAGAGGAAAATCCCTGGCTGAGGGATCAGCATGGCTCCCCGTACTTTCCTTCTGTCTTTTTGAAACGATTGCAACAAAGCAGACTCGTTTCCAAATTGATTTGCACCAGACTAGTTACTGAGTAATCCACTGAAAGAGCTGGAACATTTTCCCAACGTAGTTAGACAATTTGATGGGTGTGGATTCTCTGGACTGGGCCATTAAATTACCTCTCTTGATCTGTTTAATTGTGAAGGCATTGCCAAATCTTCCTGTCTGTAGTCCAAGGCTGATAATGCTTTTTTTGCTGCATGTCTTTCTGCTTTAGCTCTGCACCTGACAAACTGATCAATGCCAGGGAAGGTTTAGCAAGGTTTTGACAAAACAAGAACTAAACTTTTTTATAAACAATATTTTAGACTCAGCATCACGGGATTTTTTTTTCCTCCTACTGAAATTTCATTGTGGCTGCAGAGAGCTGGTGGGATGGTTTCTTGTCTCGTGTAAAAGAGAGAAAAGAGCACAGGTACTACAATCATTGTCAGTTGAGAGTATAAAAACAATCTCTTGTTTTCCTCTTTTAAAAGTCATAATGTAATTTTATACATTGACTTGCATCTGAGTACTTATTTCAGTCAGTCCCCCACACATCCCACAAAAACAACGTGGAAATGGATTCTCCTGACTCCCTGAGGTGATCTAACTTGGTTTTTGTTTTCTTGGTCAGCTGTACATGGTGAGCTGATTCTTGTGCCTGGAGAGCCAACCCCTTACATCAGGTATTGCCACAAAAAATCCATGTTTTTACACCCACCCTGCAGAGGTGTGGGCAGCTGCACACGTGCAGAGCCGAGCTTGAACCAAGCCCTGGGTGTGGAGAGCAGAATGGGGGGACTCTGGGCTCAGCCAGTCCGTGGCACCAGCCCATCCTGACCCAAATAATGCCTTTGCACAACAGCACCAAACGAGCCAGCGCTCGTTTCCATCAGAGCTAAAGCCTCAGTGTTTCCACTTTGGATGGTAAATTCAAGGCAGTGTAGTTAAAAGTAGGATCTGTCTCCTTGTGCTGTGTGCAGCTGATACTTAGAAGAAACCTGTTGTGGAGCTGGGAATGGAGTTTAGACCAAGCATTAGTTCCTGGGAACCACTCTTGCTCAGCAGTTACACAGGGAATCCTTCTCCTACTGAGGCTGTGATGATTAAATAGTAACAGTCCACCCTTAGTTGTACTGACACAAAGAATTAAAGGTTTTTCTTCTGTGTGTCAACTAAAACATGGTATTTTTGGTACAATACGTGTGTGTCTGTGTTCTCACATCAGTGCTTTCAATCCACCAGATGTTCTTTGGGTGCTCATTTACTCTGTGTGCCAAGGCAGAAGTGCACAGAGAGGGTGTCCCCTTTCCAGCTGCTCTGTAGATTCCAGGTCACACTGCTTGGAACACCGACCCATCATATGAACCAGTGCAAAACAGGTACAAGAGGTTCCTATTGCAAGCTTAACTCATTTGTCAGAGCTGAGAATCCACAACTTACAGAGCAATGTGGTGTTGAGCCTCTAGAACTATTTTGTCTCACCCCTGCTCACCTCTTTTGCTTCTAGTAACATTGAGCTGGCCCCTTGAGTTTGGTCCTGTATTATTTACTGTAAAGAAGAATTGCAGAGCTGAGATCTTTGCCCTCTAAACCAGGGAAGACTCTTCCCAAGCTGCAGTACCAAGCTGGACACTCACTGAGAATTGTATTCCCCAAATTAGCCAGCAGCCAAAGCTAAAAATCTGGTTTATGCTGCATCATAAAACTTAATCTGCTTTCTCCCTTACGAATGTGGGTTTGCTTTAAATATTTATGACACTTCATCACACACTAGTAAATGTTCTTCAGTACATTCTGTAAAAGGAACGATACCTAAATGACATGATAACTTACTCCAGTGACTGTGATTTAAATCTTTCCTGAGAAGTTCACTATTTACTGGTGTGATTAAGTGCCAAGTAGGTAGTTAAGCAGTGTTTTCATAGAATCATAGCATCATTTAGGCTGAAAAAGACCTTTAAGGTCATTGAGTCCAATCATTAACCCATCACAGCCACGCCAGTGTCCCTAAGTGCCACATACACACGTCATTATTATTTCAGTAGCACTGTGAGGTCCAGACTACACTCAAGTCCTGTTATGATCCAGAAGGAAATGTTATGATATGAAGGAGGAGTTGTGTCACACATTTAGACCATCTGTAATCGGAGTGGAGAATTCAGGGGAAACATCCAGATTGTCCAGGGAGTTGGTGGCAGAACTGGCAAGAGAATCTACACGGACTTCTTGCAATTCAGCGCCTCAAATAATGCAGCCACTCTTTAGTTTCCATTAATCTCTTCCAGGAAAAGTGTTATTAATGAACTACCTCCATCACTCCTGGACTTTGTGTTCATGGAGAAGAGAGGTGTTGTCCGTGCCATGCCTTAATGAAAACACAGTCAATAGGTAGGATGGACAAAGCAGTTTTTAGTTTGGATGTGCTGATTACTCCCTCACATGTTTCTATGATCTGCTTTATGCCTGTGAGAGCACACACGTGAGGGGCTTCAGGATGTTTTGGTTAGCATATGGCAAAAAAGACCACACCAAAACCCAAAGGCAACCACAGGGGCAGCTCAGGCTTGCCCTTTGCAAGAACACTGATTTATACGCTCCTTTGTAGTTTAGTATTAGCCAATAAGTAGGCTCTATATTCCTTCTTGTTTGCACCACAATTGTGCGCAAAATGGGGCCTTACTGTGACCTTTAAATAATGCTATTTAAAAATATATTATTTATGCAACCATGTAGGTGACCATGGTACTGTACAGACAATGGAAAATGTCCTTTTCCAGAAGATTGTGATAGAAATGTAACCTCAAGAGTCAGATCCAAGTTAAAAGAAGTCATAATAAAACCACACAATACAGTGTAATGAAAAGAAAAACATTTCCTTGAGTTGTATGTTTAAAGGCAGAGTTTTAAAGGCACAGTTGGGACTTGTTTCTTAGCAACAGGGCTCATCTGAGCCCTGCAAACACTGTCATGTTGGAAAAAGATACCCTCCAGAAGAAAAGCAGTATGAAAAGGGCTAAAAACATCAAATTTAGATGTCTTCCTGCTGTTGCAGGAGCATTTCATCAGCATTGCAAAGCCTTCAGGCAGCAACAGGGTCATTTTGATAAACTGTAATGATCAGAACAAAGACGTCATCTTTACTTCTCTATATCAACAGGGACGAGTGGTAAAAATACTGTTTAAAAATAGGTGCATTGGTATCACCATAAACCACAGTTTAGGTCCTGCCATCCTCCTATATCCATAGTAACAGGGCTGTATTCCACACCGAGGGCACAGGAGTCCTGCAGAACCAAGTCCTTGCTCTGTTGTGCCCCACACTGTCAGTACCAGAAGTTTCAGAGGAAGATCTGTAATGAACAGAGTTAAATCCTCCTGGCCTGTAGGAAGAGCTCCTCCTAAAGGAGTTGATTAGCTGGCTGATAACACCAAAGCAGGAGAATTTTAATTAGTATTATTTAATCAAAATAGCTTAATGGTAGACGTTTTTATTGGGCGTATTAGATGGGGTTCATGTAACCTGTGCACCTGAGCTGGTTGCCTTTATAATGTGTGGGGAGGAATTAGGTACTACCAGCATGTGACTCATCTCTTTAAATTAGGTTAAGTGAATCACACCCTCTGGGGGCCTCCATCTCTTTTTGTTTTTTATTTTTTTTTGCCTCCAAAGGGTAAGTGGCTCAGATCAAGACACCTCCCTTGCAGATATCTGAAGTTAGGTCAGATGAAAGCTACCCATTATCTGGTTTGCAAAAGAAGGCATTCACTTTAGTAGTTTCAAAATACATCAGGCATTGCCCACACATCTTTCTGGATCCCATCTCGTCCTTACAAGAACTGAAGTAGTTCTGACCTCCGGGCCATCTCCTAATGCATACACATCTGCTGTGTCTCGTGGAATTTGTGCAGTTTTGAAGCTCAGACCTCCTTTCTTTCTATGAGTGCTCAACATAAAACTGTATAATTTCTATAATTTCCATCATTACAGAGGGCAGCTCTTTGGTAGCTCTTTTCCAAAGCGTATGATACTGAGTTTTTGCAGCAAGGTTTGGGCAGCTGAGCACTGCAGGAAGGGAGGGAGGGAGGGGGACACATCTGTGAGAATATCGCAGAGAGACGTTCATGGAGAGCCTGTGCTGGAACAGGTACTCCTGGCAGGAACTGCAGCTTGTGGGGAGCTCATGCTCGGGCAGATTTATCCCAAAGGACTGCAGCCTGTGGAACAATCGGCACCAGAACAGGGGAAAGTGTCAAGAGGAAGGAGTGGCAAAAGGGAACTCGTATGAACTGACCACAAATCCTCTGTTGCTCCCCATCCATCCTGCACGGTTCAGGGTGGGGCAGAGGAAGAGGAATCGGGAATGAAAGAGTGAAGTTGAACCTGAGGATGGAGGGAAAATTAAGGGTCAAGGGTCATGTTTTGTTTCTCACTCTCCAAACATGCTTTAATTGGCAATAAATTGATTTTCCCCAGTCTGTTTCACCTTTGGCAAAAATTGCTGAGTGATCCTGCTGTTCTTTATCTTGACCCACAAACTTTTTTAGTCTTGGTTTTCCTCTCTGCCCTTTGGAGGGGAAGGGGCATGAAAGAGTGGCTGGGTGGGTGTCTGGCAGCCAGCCATGGGAAGCTCACCACAGCACATCACCAGTTTCTGTCCTGCTCTTCCATAGCATGCCTCCTTAGCACAGCCTAAAAATCCTGAGGGCTTTGCTGGCTGTGGAACACCTTGAGCACGTGTTCTCTCGGCACTGCTCATGGTGATAAATATCATAAATAAATAGATCCCTTCCTTGAGGGATGTGCTGGATGTCCACAATGTTTCTTTCCTTGATGCATTATCTGAGGGACAGAAAACATGAGAGAGGTCCTTGCATGCTCTGTGTCGTTGAGAGCTGCTGTATTTCCCAGCGGGGCTGGCGGGTGAACCCAGGGGACTCTGGAGAACTGGCTACAACCCCTCCTCACTTCACCCCAGCCAGCCAGGATGGTGCCTGGCTGTAACCTCTGGTTGTGACTGATGTAGAAAGGTTTTCTGTCTCACTCTTCTGACTCCTGGGACATTGACACCTCCATCAGAGACTTGGTTGTAGCAATTCCACAAACAGTATCTGTCCCTCGATCTTGGCTGGAGGTGACAGCACCTCACATCAAGAAAAGCAGAGAAAACCATCTACTAGAAACTCAGTGCAAAGCCACAGCGAAAGACAAGTTAAATTTAGGGGAGCTCTGGAAAGACTTTGCACTGAACCTGCTGTGACACAGATGCACGTTCCTTTCAGTTGACTCTGATACAGGTTTACAACCTGTACTAAGAAGAGATTAATTGCCTGGCCACTGTTCCTCTTCAGCCTGTAAAGTTCTAATACAGCTGCACAGCATGAACACTTGATAGGATGCAATTGGATCGGCTCTGCTCTCCTCAAGTCATAAAAATCTTCATTAAATGTCATTAACATTGCTTAAACAGGAAGAAATATAAATTATGACAGCATGGGAAAGACATTTCGAATGAACATTCCTTAATATCCTGTAGCATACTTATTTTCTGGTCCATACTCGTAATCCTAATCTGTATATTCCACTATAGCCAAAACCCATGGAGAGCAGTGAGGTTTAACTAGGTAAGCCAGAATCTGGGCAACCTGATGGCTCTCTCACTATGGCCTGAGGCATGATTTAGCCTGGAATTCCTTGATTTCACTGGGAATTTGGTGCCTAAGTGTTTTCAAAGGTCCATCCCCTTCCTTCTATCATTTTTCAACAGAAGGAAGAGAACACTGCTGCGTGTAATTACACAGACACACGCTGGGGTATCATTAGCACTTAGGAGATGCTAAAATAAAGAGGACTGGATGAAGTGCTGCTCTTGGTCAGTATGGACATTAGGAGAGAAGAGGCAGTATGTGTAAAACAGAGTAAGTAGGAAAATAGATGCAGTTACTTTTATACGTTAAAAAAGAATTTTTGAAGGATTATAAATAGTTTAGGGCCAGACGTTTGAGAAGGGTAAGAATTATGTTTGTGTTCTCTCCCTGCTGAGCAGTTTGGCTCAGCTGTTAATTTTCACTAACTGGAAAATAAAAAGCATTTTTCCGATAGACTTGTATTGCCTTAATCCCAGATCTAGAAATGGGATGTTTTATATGGATCCCACAGATGGTGCAGACTGTGCCTGCCTTGTATGATTTGTCACTTGTCTGGCAGTGATGAGACTGAACTTTCCCACAGCACCAGACAGGTTCTGCTTTGTGCAGCCAGCCAACGTGTCAGCAAATGCACCAGCACCTTTCCTCAAGGTGTTTTGAGATCCAGGGAATTTCCTACCCCACGAGTGGTAATGACACCCCCGAATTGTTGTAGTCTTTGGCTGACCTTTCTTCTGTGTGTGTTTTGATCAGTATTAGCCCAATGAGTGAGGAACTGTGGGGAATTAATCACCATTTTCACTCCATCCAATCCTCTTCCCACCCCAAATCTGGTCTTGCTTTCTGTCAGGTGCCACAGCTGAAAAGAGCACAGAGCAAATTGCAAAGGTGAACGCAAAGATTTCTGAAGAGTCCTGGGGCTGCCTCTAGCTTCTTGCAGGGCAGCACAGTAGGAACTCCAGGGGAGCACTGCAGCCTGGAGCTCCCTGTGCTTTGTGACTCTTCATGAATCACACATTTAGGCTGGTTTGTTCCCCCTACGCCCCAGGCCCACCACCAGTACTTTTACTGTGTGCTGAAATTCCTTTTCTACGTGAGGAGCATTTTCTGGGTGAGAACTAAAGGGTTCTGCACAACCTCTAGCAACTTCTCTTTCAGGAGTTCAGTCTGTGCATTTTGAACTTTAACTTCCCTTCTCCCCTGCTATCCTGTGAACCAACTTGTTACAGCTTGTTCCTTCCCAGTGTCTGAGATAGAGAGGTGCTGTGGATGACTCTGATGTCCCACAGGGGTGGTGCTGCTCTTCCAATCCATCTCCAAGAAAAGGAGTAAGATGCAGCTGCTCCGTGATGTGGTCTTAGTGCATCAGTGTCTTTGGATTTTGCATGGATCAGGCATTTTTCTCTGCAAAATACTAATTGTAAAATTTAAGATAATTTTTCATGAGTGCATCTGGTTAAACAAATGCTCCTTTGAATGACAATAACAGGCTTCTGCTATCAGATTGTTCTGTGTAGCACAGCTAAAAATACATGCTTTTTTTTTTTCATTGCAGGCACAATAAAAGATGGCAGAATAGCTCTAATGTGTCGGATTGTTGCTTTTGTACAGTACTAGAAATCTCATTTTGTAAAATGTGAGGGAAGGAAAAGTGCTACGTTTTTAATCACTAAAATTGAAAGAAAAATGAATTATTTTAGCTAGAAACATGGGGTAATTTAATGCTTAAGTGTAGGAAGATATAATGACTGTAGAAATATACTTCAGACACCTGTAGGGATCAGCATAGAAGAGTAAGGAGTTCCTAAGTAGGAGGAGAACATTGGGGTGTGTAGCAGCACATCAATGGTCCGTGCTTTCAGAGCACACAGGAGCCCGTGCTTTGAGGAGGGGTGTGGGAAGGAGCACTATTACTGAATTTTGGGCAGGAGAAAGTATTGCTGCCTGTCTTTTTGGTAGTTAGAGCTGCAGGTACCTATGTGTGCAAGAAAAGCATCTGACCTATTGATTAGTCTTAAATAAATAAAAAATAAAATGACACAGCAATGGTTTAACTGATGAAGCCTTTATAGATTCCTAATACGGATTGGCACATTGGTTAACTGCAGAAATAAATTGTTACAGCGAGTTACCTTGTGTCACACAGGATCTAAAACAAAGCCCTGATTCCAGGTAGGGGGTTTGTGTTGCAGGATGTCTGTCAATGAAAACAGTGACAGGTTTGCACCAGCTCTGAAAGCGAAGTCTTAGAGGGAAAAGCATTTGATGTGGCATGTGAAAGGGAGCTCTGGCTAGAGAGTATGTGAATATAAGGAAGGAAAAAACATTTAATTTTATGAGAGAGAGGAAAAAGAAATAGTAGTTGGAGTGACCTGAGTGCATGGGAAAAGGAGAAGTAGGAATTAAATACATAATTATTCTCCTTTTCTATTTACTTGCAAGCCAGATTGCTGGAAAGGTGGGTGGTGGTGTCATCAGTAAGAACCATTCACTGTGCAAAGAAATGGAGTTTGATTTTGCCATCTTCATTAAGAGGAGATGATGTCCAAGCAGAGAAAACAGAAGGAGGGGGCAGGATGTGGGAGAAGTGTCCTAAAGAGATGCAGGAGTTGAGTCACTGGCATGGAAATGGAGATGGCACATGAAGGCTTGAGTGCAGATGAAGTTTGAAGAGGGCATGGTATGGAGGGAGCAGAAAACAGGGGGAAGGGAATTGCAGGGGCTGAGTCAGTGCCTCTGTGAAACACAAAGAGAAGGATGGTAACAAAGAGTGAGAGGTGCTGAGGACACGGCAGGAGACAGAAGTGAGGCAGATGGCAAGATGCCAAAGAGCAGAGAGCCCTAGCGCAGGCCAGAGCTGGGAACCAGAAACACTGCACATGGAGCACAGGTCCTGGCATCATCCAGACTCTTTGCAGACCTTGCTGAGAACTATTTCAGCAGAGAGGACAGAAACCTCATTTGTGAAAGAAGGGAAATTGAGGCAATGTTGCAACATTTCCAAGATAAAGCAAGGGAGGAAGGAAGCTGGTTAGGGGAGCTGGAGAGACAAGTGAAGCTGCACGACTGACATAACTCTGCGGAGGTAGGAGACTTGCAGGAGACCTGTTTCTGTAGTGGGGTGAAGTGTAGATCTCTCCTCAGTTCCAGCTGTGCAGTCCCATAAGCTGAATTCACGTTGTGGTGTGAGTGCTGATACAGTGAGTCCAGGTGGGATAATGAGCTTAAACCACAGCTGGCCATTAGAAGCTGGAGAGTCACAGGAGCTGGATAATGAGTCTCCCGGCTGTACAGCTTCTGGGCACAAGGCAAGCCCAAAGAGCTGCCACGATCACCAGGCACCATGGTCCTGCTCAGCTGGGGAGCAAGGAGAGCAACACCATCTGCTGAGCAGAGCCTGGTCCTCATACAGCTCACAGGCTTGCTAAAAAGTTAGGAAAGTGCCTGTATGCATACAGAATCCATTTTCTACCATTTCTAATTCTACTTAAGGATGTATCCGTGCTATTCATGTTAGCCATGTCTGAATTTGACTTACCAACCTCATACCAAGCAGCAGGCATATGCTGTTTGCCATGGCCTGTTACTATTATTTAAAAGTATTGTCCTTCTGCAGTTTGCACTTCAGAATTGCTGCCAAGATCAGGTTAGACCTGGTGAGCCAAATTAATCCCCAGTGTAACTCTGGCAGTCAGTGGATTTATGTCAGGGGTGAAACTGGGTCCAATATAGATGTATTTTTTGGCAGAAGGAAACGTAAAACAACAGAGGAATGAATAAAGGTTAGATGGATGGTCCCTCAGTTGTGCCTGGCCTTCTTGAAGGAAGTGTTTTCCTTCTATGCCCACTCCTTCTTTCCAAGGAAATGCATTCCTCAGCTTTCCCTGCTGCTCTAGAGTCCGGGACTGGGGGAGCCATGCAAGGTGCAAAAGGCAGCCCTTGATGAGTGGGAAGTCATGAAGCTTTTTGAGCTGCTCCAGAGAGCCACTGGCTCTTGAGAGACACAGTACACAGTTCCCAGGAGAGTATGGGAGGAGTAGCTTTGGGGATACTCAAGAAGTGTAGAAAGAGCTCTTTGGCACAGGGAGAGTTTTGTGGGGTGCAAACACTGCTTCCCACTTGAAGGTCCTGGCCCCAGCTGGCACACAAGTGGCAAATGTGAATTCCCTTTCCTCTGCAGGACTGGTACTCCCCGAAAAACAGCCTTGCTTAGAAAATACCGTAAAAAACTGACCCTGGTGAATTCCAGTTTGTCTAATCGGAGGACCTAGGGAAGCAGAGAAACAACATCTTTGTTTAGGTTGTGAAGTCTTGCGTTGCAATGTAAGTGTCAGGTGTGATGGTTGGTCTGCTGTGCCCAGTGTGACTTCTGGAAAGGACATTTAAAAGTCTGAATCTCAGCTGCACCTTTTGACAGTGAGATAAGTGCTTCTAGCAGCCCTGCATAGGAGTGTTGTACCATGTTACCATTGTCCCCAAGCTCATTGCAGCCTATTCCACATCAGAATTAAAAAAAAGGAAGAGGCAGGATGAAACCACGTTAATTTCAAGTTTCTCTGTATAACACTTTTTGCTGGTACACCTCACTCCAGATAAGTCTCCTCTAGCCTCTGAAAAATGAGGTCCTTGAGTCATTGTACATTAAAGGTGTTATTTTCATATTTTACTCAAAATCATTATGTGGTCTGTTGTGATGCTGGGAGCTCGGTGCTTTGTGATATCTACAAAAAAATACACATGAATTTTTGTCTAGTGCTGACCAGTAGCTACTTGGCACAAATTGGAAAGTATTTGGTAAAGGGAAAATCTGTCCTTTGACAGAAATACATGTAAATCGAGTGCTATTTCCTGCAAACTGGGAACACAACAACTCCTAGAGATGGAGAGAAGGGGGAATTGAGATGAAAAGACCACATATAAAATCTCACAAGCACATTTACAGGGCTGTGCCTCTGCAGGCCCTGCTGGACACATCCCATCTAGCCAGGAAGCATTAACTGTTTGTGGATAACCTGGCACCTGAACACGACCCACTACTCATCTGTGTTTGTGACCTGCTCAACTAAGCTGTGGCATTTCCTTTAGCTTTGCTCTCAGTCAGAAGAGGACTGGTCCCTGCAGAAATGATGGTTTTATCCATGTAAATATTTCTTCTAAGGAAGGACCCCGCTTCTGCACGAAGCAGCACTTCCCTTTAGTACAAAAGCATCTCCCTTGAGAGGCTGGCTGAGCTGTTTGACAGGAGCAGGCACAGCTCAGGGGAATGACTTGAAGTTCACCTGTTTTGGTGATCAGCAACTCACCAGCAAGTTTTCTGATTGCTGTGAGAGTAATTACACTTGACATTTTAGAACCAGAGCAGCTTTTCAAAAACAAATTGAGAAATCATGAAGAGGCCTGTGTTCAACAGCTGTCAGACATGCGGTAGCAGAAGGACACAGCTCTGGGAAAAGGATCAGAGAGATCAGCTTAGCTTTGTGTGGAGTAGTTAAACTTACTGAAATACAGCAGAATAGCTGGGGCTGGAAGAGGCTTCTGGAGGTCACAGTCCTCCCTCCAAGTGGGTTGAAGCAGAGCAGGTTGCTCAGGTCCTCACCCACAACATCACAGAACACCTGCTGATGCTGACACATGCACTAGTCTCTGTAACAGCCACATTTTCTCCATCCTAATAAGAAATCTGCCTTTGAGAAAACTGTTCTATGTGGGCTGGATTCGTTTGTCTTGGCTGGTGCTCGTATTCACAGAATCTGTAAAGTCAGGGGTCACCCCAGCCCACACTATTTATGGAGCCTGGGCTGGGGTGATGTCAGGCACGAGGTACCACAGCTCATTTCTCCACTGCCAAAAGAGATTTGCTTTTGTTGGTCTGCGCAGGGCCTTTCCAAGGGGAGCCAAAATGGCTCTGGAAGACTCCAGATCTTGTCCACAGGAGCGAGACTGCTGTAGAGGCTCGCTCTGGCTTTGTGCTTCACCTCTAGAATCACAGCACCCTCACCAAAGAGGCCGTGGGTTGCTGCAGCCCAGCTCTGTGTGGATCCTTGTCCTCCCCATCCCACACTGCTCTTCTGCAGAATCCGTCACGTTTGAATCTGCTGATCAGGGATGGTGATGTGGGAAGTTCCACTTCAGAGGAATGCAAAAGCTACATGTATTGTGGAAAACGTTCCCTAGTGGTTTTGCTGAGTAGGATAAAACATCTTGGTATTCTCAATCAAGTAAACGACCATGAAATGAGATTTTTGTTTGTCAAGTGTCTGAATCACCTGAAGGTACCAAAGCCAAACTTAGAGTGTAAAGCACCATCTCCTAAATATTTTGGATGCTATGTACATGAGAAAAACAGCAGTGGCTTCAGTAGGTACAGTGCTTTACCTTTCATCTGAGAATAGTGGTTTTATGAAAAGTGTCCTTTAAAAGCAAGACCTGGTCACTATTTGACTAATGGTAGCACTGAACAGAACAACAAGGATATAGCCCCATCAGGCTAGACAGTAAATTTCCTGACAGACTATCTAAATTAACACCTTAATAATGTTACTTTGGCATTATAAGAATAGAGTTACAGCTTCCGAATTACTTAGCAAGCAGCTGTAAATCCAGGATGGAGTTCTGGTCTCACAAATCATATTCCAGACTCCTGGGTACAGCACCACACCACTTAGCTACAGAGTGCAATTCTCTAATGTCCTGTTTGTCCCCTGCCTGAGACACTTTGGCTCATAAAATGTGTGCACTGAGTTTTCTGGATGAAGAAAAAAAAAAAGAAAAGGTATTTTTGTTAGTCTCCTGCACACTTATCACTGCAGATCTCCGAACATTAATGTCACTTTTGTTTTACATTCCTCTAGTCCTTAAAAGATAGCTTGTACTTTGGGCTGATTTTGGAGGCTGGTGCAATTTATTACACTGCCATTTCAGCTGCCTTGTTCTGTAGAATAACCTCTAATTGCTCTGCATCCCCATCTAACTTTCTAATAAGATTAATTCTGTCTTGTGTCTTGGTAGTCCCTAATTAACATGATTTGTCTTCACAGTTAAGGGCTCCAGGGCATCGCAGCAAGCTCAGAGTCAGTGCTCAGTGAATCTTAGGAGTAGTTAATCCATCCTTCCACGAGCAGAGCAGATGCTCTAAGGGAGCTTCAAAGGGGTAAATTCCTTGCAAGGCATTGACGAGAGACAGAGGAGGCAGAGCAGCTGCAGACCTCGCCTGGAGCTGTGGCTGCAGGGCTGGATCATCCGGGCAGGGCTGGAGGGAGAGAGCCCTGCACTGCTGCCGGCCTGCTGCTTTCCTTCTGCTCAATTAGAGCTCCCCGAGCTGGGCGCTAATGGCACTTAATTAACCTGTTCGAGGGCAGAGGCAGGAAGACGAGCGAGCTTTTGATGTGGCTTCACCCTTAAACTCGTGTGGGAGCTGGAGGGTCATGCATGCCCTCCTCTCACTCTGTGCCTGACAAGGAAGAGCTTTCCCTGGCACAGACAATTAAGGATAAACTTCAGTTTGTCACTGTATAATTGGCAAGAGCCTTTGTGAAAGCTCATAAGAATCCATAGCCTTTTCCTCATTATTTTTCTGCTGTTACACAGCTTTTACTTTCACCATCCTTTAGAAACTGGAGGTATCAGAAATCCAGAAAGCTTTCCTTGGAGGAGGTTTCATGGCCTCTCTGAAAGGAGGAGGGGCTCTCCCCAGATGTTTTGCTGTTGAAGCTTCCAGGTTTGTCAAGTTTGGGTGAAAAGCCACATTCAAATTATTTCAGTATCAGCAGCACAGAACAGAATGGCTTTGAGATTTGTTTCTGGATGTACATTAAGAAAACAGAAAACTCATTTCTGTGAATAGGATCAGAGTCTTAAAGACAGTCTTAAAAACAAGAGATGGTTTAGTGGACAATTATTTCTGGCTCCTTGGTTCCTCTCTCATTGAGGTCCCAGGCTCCTGCAATGGGTGGGTGCGGAGCAGCCTGGGACTAGGAGAGCCATGGCAGAGCATCCAAGGTGGTGTTCGTGGCAGCTGGCAGGGGGAGAAGGGAACACAAGGTAGGATAAGTACCTGGTTTAACAGCAGACAATATAAATACAGAAAGTTCTGCATGGCAGGAGACAATAGAGAGAAACCAGCAGTAGAGCTGATTCCATGAAACGGAGCTTTTAAATTGCTGATAAAATTACAGAGCAGCAGGAATGAGTCCACTTAGGTCAGACAGGCTCTGAGCAAAGTGCCCTGCGCTGTAAACAGCGGTCATGCCTTTTGTTCTCCCTCATGTTTGTTATAATTGGAAGCCAATTGAATTATTTCTCTGAATGCTGGCATACTTAATAAGGATGCAAATTAATTAAAATCCTGCCTCCATTCCATTAGCAAACAAAAAAAAGCGAGCGCTGAGCAGAAGCGAGGCTGCAGTGCCTCGGCTGTTTTCACAGCAGCGCCCCTGGCTAGCAGCAGAACCAGTGACAGGTCATTCAGCCTCCCTGGCTCCTCATTCCCTGTCCAACATGCAGCTGATCCACTTCTGATATGATGGAAAATGTCATTGGTGGTTCTGGGACCACGGCATTTATCCATGAGGAGCAAAGAAAACCAGTCTGGGAATCAAGTAGGTGCAACTTGCAAAGATAATTCAGCAAGAATTCTGAGGTCTGCTCCACCACCGTGAGTTATGCAGTGGGCCTTGCATTTGCTGTGCAGCAGAAATTCTCCAGTCTCAAGTACTTCAAGCACACCCTTAATTTTATGCATCAAGTCAACGGAATTAAACCATAGGACTGGACTGGAAAACTTCACCCAAGGATTGTGGAATGTCTGGCAGTGGAACAAGCTGTACTTCAATCTCACTATTTATGGGTGGCTGCTTTTAAGTGTTCAAAACATTGCAGTGCTGCAGAGTAAAAATAATTTTGATGGGTCCATGTATAATTAAAGCTTTAGTAAGTCACTTCACCTCCATGCAGCCCCCCCTTCCCCCCATGTAATTTAAGATTTTGCTGTGTATTTTTAGCCTTGGAAGCCTGTGAAAGTTTGTTGCAGTCAAGTTTTGAAGTTTTTGTTAAAAAACTCCACATTTTTAGAAGAGTTAACTTTTTTCTGAAGCACTGCATATGAGAAAAATCTCATTTTTGATGCAAAGGCACTGCTGTCTTGCTTGCACGTGGGCTGTCTTCTGTAGAAGTGACATAAACACTGTCAAGTGTGTTCTGACCGCATGACACAAACCTGCTAATAACAAACAGATGCAGAGCTCAGCACCGGAGCTACAGCCAGGTGCTGGGGCAGCTGGGGGCACTCATGGGCACCCAGTGCTTTGGGACATGCTGGTCCTTTTCCATGTGTGTAGGGAAACCAGGGAGCTAATCCTATACACAGCCTGCCTTCTGCAGGCTCGGGAGTTGGAACAGACCCCGTGGAGACAGGGATTACAGGTGCCAGCTCTCCCCTGTCAAGTGACTGTGTATTTTCATCCACAGCGAGGCCAAAGGGAACGGAGGGAGCCAGAATTCCCTCTGGATGTCCTTCGGATATGGAAGGGGAAAATAAAAACAATGTGCTGGCAGAAGCTAAACAAAACATTTTTAATAGCAGGCCACGGAGGAAAAATTCATGAGCTACTCTCCATGGCAACATCTAGGTTCTGTCACGTTTGCTGCCTCCACTCTCTCCTCCTTCCTTTTCTCCTCTCCCTCTCCTACCCTTCGGCTCCTGCTGTTCCTGCCTGAGGCGTGCCCACACAGCTGTCCACGGGACCTGGCATTCGCAGGCGATGGCTTTGACACCAAGGTGTCATCAATGTCCCCTCCTGGCTGAGCTGAATCTGTGGCATTCAGGTTTTTCATTCTAAGAGGGACCAAAGTAAGCCTCCTGTTGCCTAAGCTGCCCACTGCTCCTGCTCTTCTTACACCTCAAATTGCTAAAACCACCTACCCACTCTAGCCCCCTTGCACTGTATTTGGAAGGAGCAGGCTTCAGGCTGTATGGATACTAGAAAGGGGAACAAAGCTTACCCATGGCTGTTCAAGTAAGCTTTATCCTAAAACCTGAGCTTTTAAGATGTTAAGTCTAAAACATGCTTATTTCTAGGAAAAAACCCCAAACCAGGTAGTTGCACTCAGTCCCAACTTACTTCCATGGCTGAAATGAACTACAAGTGGAAGGATGTGGGGGACACCTAAGCCCTGCTGGTGCTGCAGCACTGTGTTTCAGCCTTGCCACCTCTACGTTCTTTATATTTCATAGTACCACAGAATCGTTCAGGTTGGAAAAGACCTTTAGGGTCATCAAGTCCATCCATCAGCTTGCCAAGAGAAGCAAGACCAGCACCCACTAACCAGTGAGGAATTTCAGTGTCAGTGACAGACTCAGTACCCTGCACTGAGTTCGGGCCCAGCCCATGAGAGCAGCAGCACCATGAGTTCCTCAGCACTCCCAAGCTGCTCAGTGGGAGAAGGCCACAGCCTGTCCAGCTGGATGCTGTGCTCCAGGAGCGCAGCTGTAACCCTGGGGACTGATTTTCATCTGTTTCTATGCATGGCACGTGGCTTGGTGTCTTCCATTGCTTGCTTGGAGTGCCTCTGAGGAAACTGGGTAGGAATTTGCCCCCCTGGCAAAGGAGCACACCTGGCCACAGAGCCAGGTACTCAGTAAAGGTCAGCTCTCTCAAGAGGACACCCTGCAGCCTCCACACCTCTACTTCTGCAAACCAAAGAGATTCACTGCTTGCCCCTGCCTGCAATCACAGCTCTCTGAGGGAGCCGTGGGAAAAAAAGGCAGAGTGGAGACCCTGTCAAGAGCCCTGCAACAGCCACAGTGTGTGACACAGAGGTACCTCAGATGTTTTCCTGAACCAGCCTTTTCTGTTCAGAGAGCTGCAATAAGCTTGGAGAGAAGGCATTCTTATCTCAGGGGGTTTAGGTGGCACACCTGCACTGGCAGGTTCTCTCTCATGCAGCTCAGGCCCCAGTGAGATCTGGCCAGGTGGACACTGGGGACACTGGTGAGGATTCACACTGGCCAGAATGCTTCCAGGGCATTTTGCTTTACATCTGTTTCCTCAAGCAATGGCACAAACAATTGTCTGCTTTAGGAAGCTTCAGCAGATGGTTGTCCTGGGCATTAATGCTTTGCAACTCCATTTTATCACCTTGTTACCAGTGACCTTTTCCACAGCCCAGCTCTACCCACCTAAGCAGAGGGGGGAATGGTGCTGAGCATCAGCAGATGCTGCCTTAGCCCTTCCTTAAGCAAGGTTTAGTAGTTCTCTTTCCCTCATCATAACCCAAAGGGCTACAGCTGGCATTGGATTGAAGCCACGGATGAGGAGTGAGTCCTCCACACCTGAAACAATTCTTTACAGCTCTAACTAGAGTATAAAAACAAGTTCATGGCACTGGGGAGCCAAGGATGTCGTGACCAATAGATATCATAGTCACTGTTATACTGAGGCAGTGAGTACAGGCCTTATAACCGTTCTTGCACAGCTTTTTCTGACTCACACGAGCAAGAACCAACACATCTCATGAATTTTCAGCACATCCACAACATCTGCCTCACATACCTGCCAGCACTGTTTAATGACAGCTAATAATCACTTCACTTAAAGAAATTCAGAGACATGCACCAGACATGTCCCCACACAGAGCACTCCCCTGACACAATACACGGGTACAGCTCATCCCCACAAAGCACACGCTCATTAATTACATCTCCCCGTGATGATCCAACAGCCCTGCTCCCACAGACACCTCCAATTTTGTTCCCATCTTTGCCTCTACCTGCCTCCAGCTGTGTGCCTCCTGCAGCTTTGCTCCAGCCCCTGAGTCGTGACGTGGCCCTGTTTTTTCCTCTCTGGGAGTGGGAAAGGTGGCACCATAATACTGCCTTATTTACACCCAGCACTACAGGGGAATGTCTTAAATGATCTCCAGGCTCTCAGGAAGAGGAAGGAGTATTTCCCACCCCCTCCCTGGCTCCAGGCTTTTGTAGGATAGGGAATCATCATCATAGAATCACCATCATCATCTCCACATGCGGTCCCTGATTGCAGTAATTTGGGTTTCTGCTGTTCCTCCACCTCTACCAGCTCATCAGATGTGATTTCCTTGCAGCAGAGATGCTTTCTTTTGGGAAGTTTTGGATATCTGGCAATCAGTGGGAAGCCCACTACGTTGTCTGCATGCTCAAGTTGCTTGCACTTACACCATGGTCATCAGTGTCCCATCTCTCTCTGGTTCCAACCAGGCTCCTACTTCTGATGTTCCTGGGGAGGTGCCATCACAGCTGGTCCTCCACACGAAACGTGCCAAGCTCCATGTCTGACTAAAGCTCTTGCAGGAGTGCCCAGGATAGGCTTTCTTGTAAAAACAGGAGAGAAAACCTTCTCTCCTACAGTTTAAGGTATTCCATCACACAGCCCCTGCTGCTCTCAGGTAACACAGAGGAGACAGCTCAGGACAGGCCATGGTCTTGACCTCGTGCCTTTCTCCACTCTGGCTGAGTGGCTCAAACAATAGGAAACCAGGGGAGCCCTCTCCGGGGTGTGAGGTTTTGCTGTAAAAGAAAAAACCCCAAACTATCCCTGTCATATTATTTTGGTGTGCTCTGTGAGGCCAGGAACCAGCAGGTGAAGGCCCTGGCTGCCAGGGTACCAGCAAACACCAGAGAGGGGACTTCATCCTGCGTGACAGTGGGCCAGAGAGGAGAGGAAGGGCAAAACCCCCTCCTTTGCCCCTTCATTTGATTGTGTCGTTCTGCAGATAACACACCCCCTTCGTGTTCAATGGGTTAAACTGTTGGAAACAAGCAGCTTTCTATATTTACTGGTGTCATCTAAAAATACTCCAATTGTGCTGACAGCCAAAGCAAGCAGAGGCTCTCAGGGGCTCTTTTTCTATCCCAGTGCCATGGGGGTGCCCCAGCTGGCTGACACTGCCCCAAGTGAGACGAGTCCGAAGAGCAAGATGGGTGTCACACCCCCTCAGAGCCTCGCTGCCCATGGTGCCTTCACCCCCTGCCTCCCAGCTGCTCCAGGAGAGCAATCCTCAGCTCCCACCCATCCCTGTGCCCAGCCCCTGGTACTTGCTGGCTTCAGGTGCAACCGGGGCTGTACAGTTCAGCCAGGTGATTGCAAGGGGCTGAACAAACAGACTCATTGAAAACAGGACAGGACATCTTTATCACCTCCCCTGTGTCCCCAAAGAGGCTGTATTAATCCATGATTTAGAATAATCCCAGATTTCATTGCAGTTTGGGTGTTTTCCATTGGGACGATGGAAGAAATGCTTACTATAATTCACTTTGTCTTATACTGGCATAACTGCATGGGCGTGCAGTTTATATCTGCTTGTGGAGTTCCTGGTTTGTGTCTGCTGGTTGCACTCACAGCCTGAGACCTTTTTGGGCTGCTGATTTATTTGGCCACCATCACCCCAGAGGCTGGCATTCCAGGTTTAGGGTTTCCGGACTGTAGGGATTCAAGTGTCTGAATGCCTAGTCAGGGAGGGAAGTGGTTTGGTGCCCCAGCTCTGAGGCAGCCAGGTGGTATCAGCAGATACAGCTAACTGGCCTTCCTTCTCCTCCTCCTCCTCTCCACCTCTCCCTTTCCAGATGCAAATAATTCCATATTTGGCAGTGTGTAACCACGATGGCTGCCTAAGGGGAAAACATCTACTTTGGCAAAAGCATTTCAGACTCTTACTCCTGCTTCACATTCTCAAGCATATGTGGAGTAGAGGAAAAATGCTCCCATCCTATGCCTGCCTCCACGGCTGAAGTTTTGTATTCAAAAACGCCAGCAAGCTCCCAAAGACTGGCTAATCATAATTAATAAAGAAAATGCACTGGCATTGGAAAAATGAATTGGCTCCCGTGAGTAGGAAAGTGGCCTGAAGAGGAATCAGAAGCCAAGGTTCATGAGATTTTAATCCCAGTTTCTGTATCTATTCCCAATCTAGAGGAGGACACTTAAATGCTTTGTTAGCTTTACTCCTTTCTGAACCAGACTAGACTTTAGCTTAGTCACTGCGGTATTTAGGGCTTTAATTGGCTAATCCAGCACCTCTCTCTAATGATGTAAATATCTTAAAAGCTTCACTGGAAGGATTTGAAGCTGTAGTTTAAGAATTATTGCTCATTTATGACCTTTCTTTGTAACACACCTTGGAAGACTTAAAGGTAAGGCAAAAGGGGAAGATTTTCATTTAAAAAAGAGACAGGCACTTCCATTTGGCAAGATTTTGCATCCCGATGGGAAAACAAAAACACCCAGTCTCTGATCTCGCCTCAATCCATATTTAATCTCAGAGAGTGCTGTGGTGTAATTTTGAAGACAACACTTGCAGGAAGCATGAGGGAAATATTCCAGGATTCCTTCTGCTTTGAAAAAACTGTAAAGGAAAAAAAAACAGGTGGGTGACGCAGGGCAGAGATGTCACATAATCCCACGTGGGGGACACAAGAGTGGAAGACAAAGCCACAGAGCAAAAGTTAGCTATGGGGAGACTTACACAACATCCTTTGGGATTATAATGAGTTCCCCTTTCCTCTCTGCAGATCCTTTTGTTTTGGTGGATAAGGGGATGAAACCCTGCCTGTGAAAGGCAGAGGAGGAAGCCCAGGGGTGGGTCTCGTGCAGAAGATGCTGCCCTTGTCCGTGCCAGTGATGCTGTGCTGTAGGGCTGCCTCCCCCTGCCCCAGCAGCTCTCACTCACTCCCCTCCGTGCCTGCTCCATGCCCAGCTCTGGCATGTGCCACAGGGAGGGGGTGGGAATACGAAATAGGATCCAGCCAGCGGCAGGAAGACGAGCAGGGTTTTAGGAGCTGATGGAGTGTTAGGAAGACACTGGAATTGAAGCTTGCAGAGGGTGACAGGATTAAAAATAGGCTGTAGCCAGCCTTCCCCAGCATTTTGGCATCTCAGCTGCCTGTTATCCTTATGACCCACTGAGGAAGAGGCAGCAAAGAAAGAGATTCTCTTTTCCACCACCCTGGCAGTGCAGGACGAAATGGTATTTTGCTTCTAACCAGATGGTTCAGCTCTCTTGGTCTGACGAGCTTTACTACAAGGGTGTAAACTGAGTGTTTTGCGCCTGTCTTCAGTCAAACCAAGGGACTCCCACCTTCCCCTGAGTTCAACAAGGCACTCGTGTGCACTGAAGATGTGCTCATTCATTCACATCTTACAGGCTGTTTGCAGGCTTCCATCCTTTGAGAGGAAAAAAGGCAGTTTTTATAGAAACCAGAGTTTTAATTCAACATATTGAGTAAAGGAAACATTTCACAGAACTGTGTTATCCAGTACAATCAACACTGCACCTTGGTACTTACCTTAGCAATGCTGCATTTGTTTTAGAAAAACCCAAAGACAAAGAGGTGATGAAATCCACACTTAGATAAGGTGCCTGAACCTCCTGGCCAACAGCTCATATTTTATAGGAACCAGGAACCGTTTCTTCTGCTCTTTACCCATACTGTGTATTTCTGCATGTTGGTTGTAGCTTCCTTGAGCTGTGAGTTTCAGCCAGCCATGAGCACAGCACATCAGCTAAAAGTAAAAAATCTGCTTTGTCCAGTGGCCTAAATTTAGGAAGAATCTTTGTGAAAGGCTGATGTGGTGTAGTTTTGGGGTTTTGTTCCCAGCTTTAACTTGCATACATCAACAAGATCCTTCATCTGAAACATTTTAGGAAGTGTGAAGTGTGGTTGCGAGGTTTGTAAGTTGGTCTCAAGCAGAGCCAAGGGCTGCCACACCAGGTCCCCTGGCTCCAGCACTTTAAGAAGTTCAGCTTCTTAAAGTTCTTGGTTAAAACATGCCCTCAGGTAGCAGCTTGCGGCTGGGGAAAGCATTGTGCAAAAATGCAGTGCCACTCTTTTTTTCTGCCTGCTCCTTTTAGAGCAGTATTTGTGAATTCCAGAGCAGACTGCCAGATCCTTAGAGATTTCTAGAGATTTCCTGCCCTAACTCTGGGTTCAGTTTTCCTTTTTAGAGCTGCTGTGTGGTGTTTCTCCCCAAGAGAGAGCCACCAGGCAGAACAAAGGTATTTCCACAGACACACAGCACTCCCTTGTCATGCATAAATGGTTACTGTTGGGTGGGGGGGAAAGGAGCCAAAACCCAAAGAGTGCTTTTCCCGCCCTGGTTTCAAGTATAGGAAGTGAGATGCTACGAGGGGAGTGATGCCTAAAGAGGCCAACCTAGAAACAGAGACTAGACGGGAGTAAGGGAATAAAGGTGGATATTTATTTGGAAGGCCTTCAGAGGTACACCCTGGGCAGGCCAAAGGCTACACCCAAGATGGACCCCGAGTCACGAGTTCTTCACATTTTTATAGGTTTGGTCCATTTGCATATCAGCATAAATTCGCCAATTAAAACTTTAGCTAATGATGTAATTTCTCCAGGCTTACCACCCCTTCTCAAGATGCTGGTTTACACATTTTGGGCCTAGGACGGGCTGGGTGTCCTTGGAGAGCAGCCTGGAGAGGCTTTGTTATGTCTGTCTTAGCATGAGAGAGCAGCAGCTCACAGGCTACAGGACACTGCAGAGTTACACAGTAGGAATACAGAATTTGAAAAATATAAAAGTTAAAACCTGAGGCATGAGGAGCAGGTCTGAGGGGAGGGAGCGGGCAGGAGGCCGTGGCTCTCACTGGGTGCTGTGCTGTGCTCTCTCCGCAGGGACGTTCGTGTCGGCGTTCACGGTGCTGTGCGGGGCCCGCACCGACCTCCCCGACCGGCACATGTGCTGTGTCTTCTGGCTCAACATCGCCGCCGCCCTCATCCAGATCCTCACGGCCATCGTCATGGTCGGCTGGATCATGAGCATATTTTGGGGCATGGACATGGTCATTCTTGCAAGTAAGTACACTGCACTCACCCTCCTGATTTCTCCTCTCTGCATCCGTGGTGCTGGGTCCCAGATAATGTCCCTGCAAGCCACCGGGCTGCGATGTAGGGAAGAAGAGCCACGGGATGGGCTCTGCAAGTCCATGAGAAACACAGTAGGCAGAGAAATTGCTAGAAGGCAGTAGGAATGGGCCCTGTGACATATGGGGGAGAGCCTCCCACCCCACCACGTGGGTCAGGAAATTCCCTTTATGAAATGAAATGTGCAGGAAGGGGGAGCACTGTGAACTCTGCTGTCTGGAGCCCCTTCTGCCCTGGTCACATCCATTTGAACAAGAAAGCCCTTTCTTCCTTGTGACTCCGGCTGCAAATCTGTGGTTAGTGAGACCTTTCTGCTAGGCTGGTTCTGCTCCCAGGGCCACTTGTCCCCAGAAAAGCCCTGGGGACTCTCCTGGACCCTCCCCTTCTTCCCCAGGATACATTAACGCAATGTTTTGGAGTTTTTTTCATGTTTCAGACCAAATTCTTAGGCTGAGCCAGAAGTGTTCAGCTGCTCCTAGAACAACTTCCCATGCACCCTTGGAACTGACTAAAACATTAACCTAAGGAAAGAAGAATCCCTTTTAAAATGTACATAATTTAAGTCCCCAGTTAGTAGATATTACCAACCCAGAATACAGCTCTGTAACTTTTATCTGGTAGAGGCATTCACTGGTGTTAAAATTTGTATCATATCTCCTGTATCCTGGTGCAGAGGATTGAGGTGACAGCCTCATCTCACCTCCAAAGCCAGAAGCACACACAGCTCAGGGTGCTGGTGGCATCTGCAAAACCCCACTCCCTTTCCGGGGGCTGGCAGAGACCGATAGGCAAGCGCCTCAAACAAACAGGTCTGAGATCTTTCAGGCTGACAGGACAGGCAGTTCCCAAGTTTCTCCCAGAGACCATCTTACCAGCAGCTTTTGCCTTTTTGGTTTGAAGGGGCTCCACTTTGTCATCTCTGCTGATGACATCTGTGGCTGCACGACAGCGGGGGAGAGAAGATCTCAGGAAGTTGCCAGGAACCCGCCTAAAGACAAAATGGATGAAATTGGAAAAAAAACCAAAAAGCAGGAAGCCAGTGCACATTTTCAGCTGCCAAACCCAGGGGTTAAACCCTCTCACCAAATCACCTGCTAATTTCTGAGCCAGCTTCAGTTAAGGCAGTCCCCATGCAGAGGATGGTTATTAAAAACCTCAACATGTGCAAAGCAAAAGCTTTCCTCAGGATGAAGGCAGTACTGCTCTTTGCTTTACCCTGCGACGTTTCCTTCCAGGTGTGCCTGCAGAGCAGGTTATTTCTGAGGCTGAATTGTGAATTGGTGTACGTGTGTGATGTGTCCTTAAGAATCTGCCAGATTTGCGTGTAATCCCATAACTGCATGTTCATAATCGTAAGCTCTTCTGCTCTTCCTCTGCGGGGCTGCCCCCGTGTGCAGTTTGGTGTCTGGCAGGGTGGGGAGAGTCAGGGAAGCCTCTGTCCTGATAAGGAACCACCACTGAAACTGTGCCTTGCTTTGCTCCAGAGCCCTGCTCTTCAGCTAGAGGGGTTGGCGCTTAGGAGGGTCTTACTGGCAGGTTCTTCTCCAGTTCCCCTGTTGGGGAAAACCATACAGCTTGGAAGTATCTCCCAAACACATATCTGACTGGATTCCACCAGTTTGGGAGGCAGAGGATGGATGAGCAGCATGTGGTGGGAATGCTCAAGGCAAGAGGTCCCCAAGCACAGCAGCAGTGTTTCATCCCTCTGGTGGTAGTAGAGAATGGCAAGGGGAGTCAACATGTCTTATGTTTCACCAGCAGCATCTGATGAGTTGCAGCCCTTGGCAGTTTCTTGCCATCTCATTAAATAGCTGGTTTTAAGTTTACTTGCCATGCTGAGAAAGTAGTGGCTAAATAAAACAGCTCTTTTATGGAGAATAAAAGAAAGAACTCAATCGAAACAAAGAGCAAAGTGATCGGTTGCTCTTAGCTGGATCAAACAGCCCTGTCAGACCCAAAATGGTTCTTGTCATCATGTTAAAAATAAAATAACAACTTAAGAAGGAAACAATGTTTCAAATGCAAGAAATAAGACACTTCATTCACGAACACCGCCAGGAAACAGTTTGCCTTGGCTGGGTTTTGTTGGCGTGCAAACCATTGGATGCGCTGGACAGAAATCGTACACCATCGCAACGTGAATGGTGGGAAATAGTTAAAAAAGTGTGAAACCATGCCCTCCTCTGGTCCCCTTGCCTGGAAATGGTCGATCCCACGTGTCCCTGTGAGGGTGCCATGCTATTTGGATGGGCTAGAGGCAGGACACAGTGGATGCTGTCTAAGCTGGTGAGGGCTAGCAGTGAGGAGGAGGGTGGGAAGCAGCCAAGGGTTGGGGACTCTGCTCAGGCTTTCTCTAAGGGATAAGCACCTGGCTCCCTGGATCAGGGTCTGCCTCTCTGTTAGCTGGTAGAGAGTTAGAACCACAGAATCATAAAATCACTGAGGCTGAAAAAAACCTCCAAAATCATTGAGTCCAAGTCTTAAGCCATCACCATCGTGTCCACTACTGAACCCTGTCCCCAAGTGCCACATCCATATGCCTTTTGAACAGGAGGCTCATGCCGCTTTTCATCTTCTAGTGCTATTTCCCAGGCATGGAAAGGGGGAGTCTGCTCTGAGGATAACGGCATACTGTCCTTTATGAGGGAAAAAGGAGAATTATAGGCCAATCAGGTACACTTCAATTCCTGGAAGAAGTAATCAAGTAAGTGACTCGCATGCATTTAGAAAATAAAAAACACCCCCACAAAGTCACCATGGGTTTGTCCAGAGCGAGCTGTGTCAGGCTGGCTTGATTCCCTTCGGTGGCAGGGGAATTAATTTCGAGTGAGGTGGCAGCAGCCAGCCACCCCTAACCTTCAGATGCTGACCCCGTCTCGCACAGCATTCCTACCAGCAATCCAGGGGGACGTGGCCTGCGTGAAAATGTGCTTGAGAACTGTCCTCCAAATGGATTTTCCTGTCCTCGGAAGAGATAAAGAGAGGTGCGTTGAAAGGTCCCTCCTGAATCCAGCTCTGCTCAGTATTTTCATTTGTGGCTTGAGGATGTGCTGGAGAAGAGGCTCCCCAGCCGCACACCAGCGCTGGGCAGTGCCCGGCTCCACGCCAGTCGGAGAAATGGTCTGGAAACAGTAAGTGCTGCTCAGGAGCGACAAGCCCAAGGCTCTACAGAAGGATGAATCGACTGCATAAATACACACTAGGGAACAACTTGTTTTTGAGGGAAGGACGTGGTGGCTGCAGTGAGTCACAAGCGGCACAGGGGGAACGTTGCTGCGGAGGGAGCAAACACCACACAGTCAGGTGGGAGCAGAGCTTGTAGGGCTTTCACTGATCCCATCGCCTTTCTCTGCATGCATAAAGCTGTGGTGAGGCTTGTGGCCAGCTTTGGAGGTTGTACTTCAAGGGGAAAACCTGGAGAGAATCCAGAGAACCATAAGACAGTAGGCGTGTTGGTGATGAAGGTGTTCAGTGGGCTAGTGAATGTGAGAGGGCAGCAGTTCAGCCTAAGACAGACTTAAATAACACCAGGAAGGACCTGTGTGGAAATCAGAAGGCATTTTTCCTCCAGTAAGGTCAAACTGCTGCAGAGGTGGCATGGCAAGATCTGCTCTCTCTGTCCCTGGAAGACTTCAAGAGTGGGTAGACCCATGTCTGTCAGGGACAAAGTGGGACATGGCAGGAGACTGACTGACCTGGGGGGTCCTGTCCAACCCTCATCTCCTCTAAGGTGCCCTTTAGCAGCATAATATCGCAGAAGGAAAGTAAATTGAATGCAGTTTTGCTGTCACACTTAATTACTTTTGGCAGCACCACAGCACAGGGTATTTTCTCTGCTAATTTAAACGAACTGCCAGCTGGCCCCATTGGACACCACAGATATCTTCCTTAGGCAGCCATATGGCTTTGGGAGCTGTCCTCTGCTGTACCTGCTGTCTGAAGGCAAAGGTAGAATTACAAGGGAGCACTTAATTCTTTTGCCAAAAAGCGGTTGGGCAGCGCTGCTGCACTGTGCTCTCCTCAAAGCCCTCGCCAGCTCTGCGGGGACGATACGCAGAGCTGAGGCAAACCAGAGCTAATTAGCCAGCAAAAGCCAACTGGAAAAGTCCTCCTAAGGCTTTTCAGGCAAAGCTGCCTCTGCTACAGGCACACCTTGTCCCCAGCCCACCTCTTCATTAGCCCTGCTGTGCGGAATGAACACAGTGGAATGGCCTTTCCAGGAAGTCCCCACCTGCTCGGAGCCTGCTGTAAAAGGTTGTGTGCCATTTCTTGACAGAAATGCCAGAGAAATAACATGGTAATGTCCCGCTGACGTGGCACAGGGGACACGAGTCAGGGACTGTTTGTCCAGGCATTGTTTTGCCTCTGCTGAATGCAGCCAAGAAGTCAAGCCCCGTTTCTGAAAGAAGCCCTCCCTCAGCTTTTGGCATCCGAATGAGCGATGTGCTTGGCTGCACCGTCGGTCTCAGGTTCACTGGATGGGGACTTCGGCTGACTCTCGGGGCTGATTGCCAGCCAGGAGTGAGAGCTCACCTGTAATCATGCCATCCCTGTCACTCCTTTGCTAATTGCTCTGCTCAGACCCTGCCAGAAGCAGCAGCAGATGATTGCACAGTCACTGTATGCTCAGGCTCCAAGGGACTTTGGAAAGCATCACCGAGTCTCTCTGCTCTGCAGGGCCCCTGCTAGGACAGGTAACACAGCTGTCCTGGGAAAGAAGGGGGAGCAGGAGGCCCAAAACAACTGGTAGCCCTTCATGAGATGGAGAAAATTCCAAGGACAAATTGCCTGCTTAGACCTATTACCCTTTTTAAAAAAATCTAAAAAGAACTGTCCCCCCAACTAGGCCTGAGGAAAGCAGTTAAAATACCCTTTTTTTGCAGTTTCCTACCAAATGCAGTGGGGGGGCAAGTTCTGAAAATATTGTAGGAATGTTAAATAGCACCAGTGTTTGCAGCACCCCGACAGGCTGAGGCATGCTGTGGTTGTGAGTTACCTGTGGGCACAAGCAAACTCAGCAGGGAAACTGCCAAAAACTCTTAGGTGTAGTGTTCCCAGCTCTCAGACTGTGAATGGCATTCCGTGAGTCCTTTGGTACACTGTGATGTCTTGTTTGATGCCTTCCTGCAGTGGTTCCCCTTCAGTCAAACCCATAAAATGCCAATGGCATGGAGGAAAGATTTTCTGGGAGCATTGCTCAGAGGTGTTATCCTATCCAGCCTGGGGCTGGAAAAGCAGATGAAGATTGCCCCATCATCTTTAAACAAGAGTCCCAAATGAAATGATCCACTTCAAGTGCAAGGATTTTAAGTAATGTTTAGCCCTGGTGTGAATGTCTGATGGAGCAGCTGTTCTCTGTTTACTCTGCAGCCTCAGTTTGTTCATTCTCTTCTGGTTCTCCATGTGTTTCAGATATATCGTCTACAGTTACATTTCTCCCTCTCTCTTTCTTTCATGTTCCTTTGCCTCCTTTTGTTCACCATCAAAGTCTCACAAGGTAAGTCTGTTTCTGTTCTTCCTCCTCCTCCTCCTCCTCCTCCTCCTCACACTCCGAGGCAGTTTCCCATGGAGAGCACTGAGCATCGATCGGGGCAGGACATCTGGAATTTGCTTTGGCCAGTGCTGCCCGCTCCCAGCCCAAGTCCAGCCACGTGCCTCTACATGTGTGTGTCCGACTGTCTCTGTGTCTGTCCTGTGGCTGCACAGCCCCAGGGATGGTGAAAATCTTCACACAGCATTGAAATGCCCCTGGGCATGCCCCAAGGGCACCCTCGGAGCAGGGCAGGAACCCGTTTCAGCCTTGAGAGCATCCTGAAGCCACCCTCTGCACAAACCCAGTCCTAGAAGGACAGCCTGTGCACAGACTGGGTTCTTTTTGCCTCAGTCTTACATGCAATGGTTTACAGGATGAGTGCAATTTCAAGTAAACTGGATTAAATCAGTGACTTTGTGCACAGGCCTGCTTAATCCTGATCCCAGAGCTGTCTGTTGTACAGAATTGCATCTCAGTTTTATTGCAGGCATATTAACGTAAAGCTGCGTCATACAGAACAGCTATTCCTATGCTAGAAATGCAATAACTATTTTCACATACAAACTACTTGATAAGTTAAGTCTGAAGTATTGTAATAGACAAGTTTAGCATAGGACAGGTCATTTTTTGGCTTCCTTTGGTCATGTAAAGAGAGAGACAGGCTCGGCCACTGTAACTTCCTTCCAGCCAGCTTCAACACTGATAGCCAGACTGAAAGGATTTCTCAGTCTTAATTTTCTTATATCTCAATAAAAGGCATGGCTGTACAAGCAAGTTACTCTTACTTTAGCTGAAGATTTAAGGCAGACCCCACTGTTTTGGTCCATGGGGTTGGTTGGTTGTTTTTTTTTTTAGCTCTGCTCCCTAAAAAAATTAAACCGATGCCATAGACAAGCCCCAATTACAGGTTTCCAGCCAGCTCACCTTGCCTTCAGAGCTGACTCACACTTAAAACATAAATGCATGTGAAATCATCGTTTTGCCCCCTAGAAAAAGCTGTTTGAAAGAGATGAGAGTTTTTCTGTTCAGCTGCACACAAAAGGCAGCAATTCAGTTAAGTGTCATTAATCTGTCCCTTGTGCTTGTTTAACAGCAGGAGATCCAGACTGCCAAGCCTGGGTGAATGTGTGGATTTTTTCCAAAGTACAGCAAAGTTCATTTGCTGGAGTCAATTCTTAGTTCAGCAAAAAGTCCCTTAGAGATAGGGGTTCTGGCACCTGCTGGTATTCTGTGTTCAGTTTTTGTAAGGCACTTAAAAAAGCCTAACATAAGGGTTGGAAAGTAATATTACAAAGCATAAATGGAAAAGTGTTTGAAAAGTTAAGCATTCTTCTGAGATATAAAATTTCAGACTTCTTTGAAATTCAAAATATAAAAATGACAGGCTACTTATGTTATTTAAACTAAGAAAAAAACCCTCCAGATTTTAAAAAGTTTTTTAGTTGAAAGATCTTCACTGCGGCAGGCAGTGCAAGTAAGGACAGTTTGCGTCTTTAATAAGGAGATCTTTGGCATTGATACAGTCAGACTAACAAGCCCAGCTTCTCTTGGAAGGAAAGCGGGTAAAGCTTCTGGCGCAGTCCTTGCAACCGCTGAGGAAAGCGTTAAAAAATCCAGCATTTTTCTCATTATCTTGGGCCAGCACAGGAGCTGCAGATGCTCTCCTGTTGCCCTTCCCTGCCCTAGCCCCACTGGGGGATGGAGCTGTCCTCTATGGGATTTGCAGCCCTCCAGCACTGTGAGCAGGACAGTAAATAATCTGCAGGACCCCGAGGAGCTGTGACAAGCAGCAGGACAGGCTGCCTGAGCCCTTGCAACATCCATGGGGCTGCAACACACTGGGGACCCCAAGGGCTTTGCTGTCTTGGTTGGGAAGTGCATCAAACCTCACGGCCACAGGAAGAGGAAAGGGTGTGGAGGAACAGATATCCAGGCGGTTTCCTTGGTTTTGCTGCTGAAAAGTTCAGTTTCCTCCAGGCCCGCCAGATGGCTGCTGTGCCCTAACCAAAGCACCTGTAATGCTGCTGGGCTGGAGCAAAGCAAGTGCAGAACCAGGCAGTGAGAACATCATCAAAGGCATCCCGAGATCTTTGTTTGAACTCTGACATGTCAGCCTGTGATTCAAGGCATTCCCCTTCTCCTCCGAGAGGTGTTGGTTCACCTGTGCAAACTACAGTGCAAATTGGTTGCTGCTGGGGAGCTCCATTAGCAAAAGCCAGCATGGGAGCAAAAAGATGGAGAGAGGAGACCGACCTCCTCCTACCTGGCAGTCCTCTGGGAGGACGAGGTGCAAACACAAGTAGATCACAAGGAGAGATGTGTGTGAGATGCACGACCTGCCAGCTCAGTGCTTGGGAACAGCCGTGTCTCTGGAGCAGGATACAGGGGCATCCATTTCCCCTGCACTGCAGAAGAACACACTCCGTGAAAGCTTTAGGTTATTGGGCTGGAATTGGTGACCACTGGTACCTGCTGTGCCTTTGCAATCTCTTCAGGCAGAGGTGCCCGTGCCAGGCTGGTGGCAGGCGGGTGCAGTGTCCGCATGGCTGTGCCCAGGAAGGTGGCAGCCCCAGGGTTGGCTAATGCAGGGCCGGGTGGCCACGAGGGGGAATGTGGCAGCCCCCTGTTTTCCCACGTGTGTTTTGCCACTCCTGGTAAATCAGGCTTGTGGCTTGCTTGAGCCTCACCGAGGGTCCTCGTCAGGAATGAACTCTAATCATGTTCCCTTCCCCTCCCTCCTCACAGGCTACAAGGAACAGGGGATCCCACAGCAGCTGTAGTGGCTGGGACAAGTATGGTCAGAGAAACACGGCGAGAGATTTCCTTTGGCAGCCGTGGGCCACGGACCTTTTCATTACCCTTTGTCTCTCTTCTTCTCCCTTTTGTTTTGTTTCCTTGTGTCTGCCCGCTTCACCTGCCCGTCCAGCGGAGCGGAGATGCAGAGCAGCCGGCGCAGACTTGCACTGACGCCCGAACAGCGGAGATGAGGCAAGCACGGCTTGGCTTAGGACTGCTCCCGGCCAGCACGCGGTGGGCGGCCCTCGAGGAGGACGAGGGTGCCAGGACAAGGAAACACCCTTGGCGAAGGTGGCAGCTGAACCGAGGGAGTGGGAGATGCTGCTTTCTCTCTCCTCCCGGGGGGAGGTCGCTGTGAAGACGTTTTGCCTCCTTTTCATGCTCGCTGTTAAAGGACACTGGCTGTGAACATCAAATGCCAAGGAGCTATTCATAGATATATGTACAGGATGTAAAAGCAAACCAGTGGTACTTTTTTCCCACCCCGAGGTTCCATCCTTGACTGCTTTGCAGTAGCGGAGGGTCCAACCCAGCCCCCTCTGCTGTCTGTGTATATATGATGTTCACTGAAGCTCTGTCCCCAGAGATGTCTTGAGAAACGTGCTTGCTGTAAATCGTATTGTACCGCTGAAGTGACTGGGGCCACCCCCTGCTTCCATCCGCTGCCACCATGCAAAGACCAGAGCTCCCACCAGCCCAGGGGACACTTTTCCTAGCACAGGACCGGTGTCCTGCAGCACCTCGCCTCTAGGGCAGCGAGTACAGCCTTGTGCTGCCAAAAGCCTCTCGTGTAAAACAATACTGGGGGAGCCAAAGAACGAGACTTTTCCTGCCCCTGAAAGGGACTTGCTGGCAGCGTCTCCGTGCTTTGGAAACGGATCCCCTCAGAGCGCGCCGAGTGCTCCTGGCTGAAGCTTCCCCAGGTAAGTGTCCAAAGCTCCAGGATCACAGCCTGGTGCTCGCCAGGTGCTCGGGAGCTGTTGTGGTTGGAAGGCCCATGGCCAAACGGGGTAGGGCTGTGATTTCATGGTGTGAACCCGATGTGCAGCGTTGCAGGGGCCATCCAGGTGGAGTGACCCCTCTGATCCCAGCAGGGTGAGAGGAGCTTGGCTTGGTGTCAGCACCTGGATGCTTTTCCACTCCAAAAAGATGGCAGGAGGAGCCCTGGTGAAAGAGGGCAAAGTCAGGTTGCTCACACCCAGGGAGGGTCCTTCCAGCCTGAGGAGCTTCACACAAACCCACTGCCAAAACTGGGAACCACCCAAGTGTGGCAGAGCTGAGACCCACTCACAGCCCATTGCCCCTGCCAAGAGGCAGACGGTGAGAAAGGGATGGCAGCAAACCCCACTGCCCCACAAGTGTCCAGTCTCTCCTGGTATGATGGTCTGCTTTTAACAAAGGTTTTTATTTTTCATGCAGAACAGGTCCTGTCAGCTAAAATACCTCCTGTTGCAAAGAGAGCTGGGGTGTCAAAGAGCAGCCAGTGCCCCTGAGCTGCCCACCAAGGGTGGAGGAGAGCCCTGTGCTGGGCAGGGCGCCTGTCAGTGATCCCACAGAGAGCTGCTGGGGCAGGAAGCTCTTTTGGTGTTTTGGTGTAAACCTCTGGCTTAGCCTCCTCACAGCCCCAGGTGTTCTCCTGATGTCTGGACACTGTCTGGCTTTAATGCAAGACCTCTGTTCCCACAAAGTTTCCTACCTGCCCAATGCCTGCTGTGCTGTGGAAAACAGGCACCAGCACCTCTTTGCTGCCCCAGCTCAGGAGGTTCTTCTCCAGGGCTAAGGATGAAGCATCATCCACAGTCCCAACTAACTTGTGGTGGGACAGGACCCCTCCAAACTATGCACATTTATCCCATGCAGGCATCTTCACCCTTCCATGGCTGTGCACTATAAAAAGCTTTGGGCTGCCTGAGCAGGAGAAAGGAGCAGAGAGTTGGGAGCCTTGGGAGCACCAGCCTTCGCTACAAAGATGCTGGCTCGAGCATTTCCTCTCATCTCAGCAGTCTTAATTGGTATATATATATATATATGAACAAGGAGGCAAATTGGTAACACAGTCAATTAATTGTATATTTTACCAAGCCAGAGTTCAGCGAGGGCAGTGTATTTGTACAGCTGAGAAACAGCAGTATACAGTAAGGAAAATGACAGGTCTCCAAAGCAAACCCATGGCAGAACCACAGGAATAACTCAGGATGCATTTCCCTTGCCTCATACCCTAAACTGTTGCTTGTACTGCCACACTGGACAGACTGAAACAGGTATTTAGTTACTGCCCTGTATCCAAACAGGGATGCTGAGCTCAACTTTCTGGGCTGCTGCATAGAAAGCAAAGATCCATGACATGGTGCAGACAGGAAAGCTTTGCATTTGTCATTTTAGAGGAAAGGAGATGAAAAACCATCCATTTTTAGAACAACACAGGCCACACAACACGGGCAGCAGAGAAGCAAAGGTTTCCTTGGAAGACAAGCACCAGTTGGTGCTTCCTGTTAACCCAGTGCTGGAAGTGCTCAGGAGGAGAAGCAGCACAGTTATCCTGCCTCAGTGCCAGGCTGCAGCGAGCCACGGTTACCTGGCTGTGCCAGGGAGAGGCCTGGAGGACAGCAGCAGCTGGGGAACACCAATCAAGGAGGTCAGGGGTGGAAAACCCAAGAGCCATCTGGGATCTGCGTTAAAGCCGAGGGATGAGCTCCTCAAGGTTACCGCTGCTACAGTAATGGCCAAAAGGATTTCTGCTCACAGCATTCAACAGTTTCAAGTGTCTTTGTCCATTTCTGCCAAAGGGACTGGTTCAGGGAGTGGCATCTGCAGCTCTGTGGACAGATGCCCAGCAGTACAGCTGGGCTGTACAGGTGTTACAGAACTGAGCTTCAGCATTTCCTGAGAGACACACCATCTCTGCTCCTCCATTTCCCACCTGGGAAAATAAGGGGTAAATAGGACCCTAACCAGTAGCAAACAGGGAATCTGTAGCACATCTGGAAAACACCTTCACAAGCTGCTGCTGCCATCAGTGAGAACTCTTTTTTTGAGATCTGTAACTAGCCCTGAAGCCACCCAAACCACTTGCCTGCTCATCTGCAGCGAGTGCAATGACAAAGAGCAATGGTAACCCCTCACCTTTGCCAAAACAGAATGGCTGGGTCAAGTGCAAACACCAAATGCTGCCTAAGCATCGAGTTAGTTGTGCTGTGGCGTCAGGATGGGTGTGCAGGAGCCCCTGCAGACATGGATAACAGGCCATGGATAAATGGAAGCAGGCAAAACCTTTGGGTGCAGAAGCTCTGAAACAGGAGCAGCAAGCGTGGCTTAAGAACAACTTCTTCTGGTGCCTCTGAAGTTGGGTTCACTTTTAGAAGGTGGATTTAAATGTGTAGTGGACAGGCAGCACAAGAAGCCTCAGGGAGGCGAGGAGTAAACAAGCTGACATTTTCACTGGGCTTAAACTGCCAAAAGTCACATCTCCTGTGGCATCGGATGTCCCATCCCAGAGACCCAGCACCTGCACAAAAGGTCCCCTGAGAACAAAAGGGGGCAGAATTAGCTCATCAGCATCACCAGGGTTTTGCTGACCTTTTGGGCCACATTTGGTGCTGTCTGTCTCTGTGCTTTAGTGAGGATAGGAGAATTGGATTGGCTGGGAAAGGACTGAATGGAAATGCTGCCCTCCCCGGGATGGCTGCAGGCCTCTGAGAGCATCACTTTGGTGAGGTCTGGGTGCTGTCTACGTGAGGGAGTTTGGTACCGCAGTGCAGCACTGCACAGACGAGGTGTGGGATTTATAATTTACTTTCAGGTTTTGCTCTGTAAAATTTTTTCTTATCTTTGACCTTTTTATCAAATTGGTGAAGCCAAGAAAACACTCAATGCACCACTTCAGAGGCTCTGAAATCTGTCAAATGACACCCGGGACAAAAAGCCTTATTTCTGCCTGTTGTGGTGATTTGCTTAATTGATTTTAATTAGAAGCAGACAGTTTCCCACTCTCTGCTTTAGGACAGGAGCCACTTTATAGATTGGCCTTGCTACCAGGCAGCAAGCATCAAATTGCTCTTTCCCCAAGGCTGTCCTGTGGTAGCAATAACAATGATAAATCCCCCTGCTTTTTCCAATAGCCCTGAATAAAACCAGCACTGCCAAGCTCCTCCCAGCCCAGGTGTGAGCAGCAGCCTGCTCTCAGGCAATGGTGAGCCCCTCACCTTGGCTTCAGCTCTCCCCATGGCAAGTAGAGGGGAGCTGTGGGGAGCTCAGAGACTGAGCCCAGGGCAGGGCTGTGGTCACCAGGAGGTTCTGCTTATCCCATCTTTAGTATCACACCCTCCGCTGTGACTTGGTTTTCCTCCTCTCACAAAAGGCCGGAGTTCTGCGGGCAGCTGGCAGCAGCTGGAGGGGTGTGTGTGGTGCCCACAATCCAGGCACTGATAAAAGCCACGCCATGAAGACACAGGTATGAGCGACAATTTGGAGCTTCCCCCAATGACAATCACTTTCTTTCTCTTTAGGGCACAATTAACCACCCAGCGCCTTCACACCTCTTTCCAAAGCACTGCAGAGGGGACAACACCTCCACCTCCATCTCCACGGGGGCTGGATAACTCCCCTCCCTCGTGTGCGGGAGCTGTGCCGTGACCGTCGCTGCCCAGCCCTGCTTCCTCGCCAGCACAGCCAGAGGTGACAGCCCCGAGCCCTCCAGCTGGTCCAAAGTGCATGGCACCCAGCTATCCCAGCACCATCACCTGCTTTAGCCGTGTAGATGTTTGACACGCGAGTTTTACAGCTAAAGAGTGGTAGTGGGTAATGAAGAATAAACGCGGTTGCTTCACCCCCATCTGCCAGCAACATGGAATTTTCTGCTGCTCCTTTCTGATTGTGAAAACCAGGTTTCTCAAAAAAAAAAACACAAACCAAAACCACCAAAACTAAAAAAAAGGGCTTTAATGAAATAGTTACTTGGTACTTGAACCCAACCGGGCTGAACAACTGATTTACTACTTATTGGAAAGCAATTCCAGGTAGGAACCAACCCAAATGCATAGCCAGTCAAAAACCAGCTTCATTCTGGGTCAGCCCAACCATTGCAACACAGGGCACAGTAACATTTTTCCCAAGTTCATTGGTGTTACCAAATCTGTATTTACCATGGAAAAGGTGCTTTGGCAGGTGACCCCCACCCTCCCAGCCTTTTGCCTGGTTGGCAATTCTTGCTGCAGGGCCTTGGCATCGCTCTGAAATCTGTCAAACGACACCCAGGACAAAAAGCCTTATTTCTGCCTGTTGTGGTGATTTGCTTAATTGATTTTAATTAGAAGCAGCCGTGGCAATCACAGCTGGGAAGGTCAGCGGGGCTCTGTGCCGGGAGCAGCTCGGGCACACGCAGCCTGGGGTCAGGAGTGTTAGATGTGATTGTGTGACTCCATCTATGCCACATCCCGTGCTTCCCGAGACACAAAGCTGCATGTTCCTGCCCACGTGCATTGGCTGTCACACATTTTATTGAAGACCTTTCAGTTCTGCTGGAAATCGCCCCTTAAGCCTTGCTGTGAGGGTTGTGCTGAGCTCTGTGGACAGGAAGCTGGAGAGTCACAGTCCCAGTATTCTCCAGGGTTTTATTCCACCCTGTCCTTGATCCCTGCTTGTTCTGGGCTGACGCTGCAGTTCCCTGCACTCCAGCCAGGGTGCATTTTCTGGCTACCCAGCCCAAATTGCATCTACTGCAAGACACCACCAAGAGTTCCCTGACATGTCAAGCCCAGGTGCAAGGGGACCCATAAGCCTGGCTAGATCTGGCATTGCTCCCAGTTAAAAGCAATGTCTTCTCCCACACGCTTGTTAACCACAGAGTGGCAACACAGCCCTGTATTTTCCAGCTGACTTTGCTTCATGGTCACACACACACACACACGATGCACTCTGAAGCAGTGCTGCAATTTATTTCCCAAACTGGCACTCAGCATTCCCATTCCCCTGTGGGAGCAGCGTGCTGCAAAACCCCAGCTCACAGTGAACTGAACCAGGGCTAATTACAGTGAATTAGAGCTCATGCCACCCACAAGCCATCCTTCCTCCTCTTGTCATCTGTATAGATAACCAGGCCAGGCTAAAAGTCAAGTCCTGCTTCTCTTGCACCCACCCACTGGCCAGAGGGAAGCAGCAATGCCCTGTCCCCACTGCTGGAATGGTGCAGTGGGAAATGAAGGCTTTGTTCAGGCACTGAGAATGGCAAGGCCAGAGTAGCTCAATCCATCTTCCAGCTCTAAGAATGCTTTCAACAGGCAGGTGAAAGGGAATGGCACATTCTGGCTTGGGATCGAAACAGGGGCTCAGCTCCACCAGCACTGCCTGGAGGTGATGGCAGTGCTCCCCCAAACACCCAGCAAGTGATCCCACCCTGACCCACAGCCTTCCTTCACCCACCACACACAGACACAGGCTGTGAGGGGGATTGCTGGCTCAAGTCTGTGTTCTCCTTGGTTTTGGCCATGCATGGGTACATCAGATTTTTCCACCCTAGGAAGGAGGGAGCAGGGGCCTGCCCACCTGTGCCATTTGCACCTTGCTGGTGAGCCCACCTTTCATTTTCATACTGGAGCCCAAAGTGAGGGGTTGCAGAGGACCATTTGTACGCCTATTTATATCACCGAGTATTGGATTGTGACTTCTTGTGTTTTGATACTGTGGATATTTTTTTTTAAAGTTAAATATATTCTATTGCTGGACAGCTGGAACGAAATGCAGAGTCTCTTTATGTCACCTGGAGAAACCCCATCATCCCTGATTCCAAATGGCTTCTGGTTCTCCTCCTCCCACCAGCAAGGTGATGGAGATGCCAGCCCACACCCACATCTCCTGAAGAGAGGAGGCAGGGGCCAGGGCATGGCTTCCTTAAGGAATTCATGACCAGGACCTTCCAGAGGAGCAGAAGGCTGGTGAGAAGCCTCACCTGCACCTCTGGAATGGAGACAAGGGAGGAGGGGGAAAGCCACCCTGTATTCCCTTGTGCAGATGCCCACCACCAATCCTTCTCAACTGGGTCTTGTTTGCAATTTTAACACTTCAGTATGACTCCAGGCACATTATCCCTGTGAGAGAACAGCCCACGTGCTGTCAGGAGCTTGGCCATAGACACCTGAGCAGGTGGCAGAGCCTTCCTGTGAAAGGCAGCTCTACTGCAAGGGGCAGCAGCTCGCCAAAACACCTGCACATTTCAACCAACCATACCCTGTGCTCCTCCTGTGATGTACAGTGCCACAAAATGCCACAGCTTGGCTCCCTCCCCACAAAGCCACTGCGGGTGGGCAAACACATGGGAGATCCCAACTGGATCGGGGGACCAAACTCAGATTTGGTGCAAGACCAGCAAGAAGGGTCTTCTTGCACCCCACGGCTTTGAGGGGTCTGGGAGGTGAGGCAGAAGCTCCCTTTCACTTGCCACGTTTCTATTCAGGCTTCACCCCTCAGCACGGGAAGCACTTTGGGATGAAAGCTGATGTAGAGTAGTGTGATACTATTAATACACCCCTGCAGACACAGCATCACGTGGCAAACCCACTCGAGAGATCCGGGATAATTATCTCAGAGAGATTTCTTTAACACCCTGCTAATGGAACCATTTCAGAAGGGGAGGAGGAAAATTAGCAATAAACCACACGAAAGCAAAGTCAGAAACTGGAGCTTGGTGAAGACAGATGAGACACAGGGAAAACTTCCATGCCTTGTCCTCATCCAAGCACCACCATGAGAACAGGTCTCTCCCTCAGCTGAAGGAACAAGCCTCTCCTGCTATTTCTCAGCCCCTGTCCCAGGGAGCACTCTGGCATCTGGAGGCAGGAACCCAGGACATTTTCAGGGAGTCAGAAGAGGCAGAGAGGCAGGAGGTGATGAGCACAGCCTGCAGCTTCTCCTGGCTCCTCAAACTGGCAGCAGCACCAGCTCAGCTGCAGCAGAGACCCAAATCCCTGTTCTGAAGCCTGAACCATCCAGAAACCAGGGAGCGGGGTGACCAGCGGGTCCCTGGGGCACTTACCTTACAATATGCTGGCCCTTGCCAGGAGACAAATCAAGCTCCTGAGGAACTGGAAATGCCCAACACAGCCCTGCTCTGCCCTTCTCCAGCATCCTGTGTGTGGGCAGAAGCCAGAGGAGGCACAGCCAGAGCCCATGGCTGCCCTGCTCCAAGCCCCACACCACATTGCTGAGCACCCCCTGCCCAGCCACCCACCTCTTCCACACCGTGGCCCAAGGGGAGGCCCACAGCCACCACACACCCCTCACCCCCACTTCAGGGGTGAACTGGCTCACCCCCAACACAAGAGCAGAGCCAGCCCAGGTGCCCTCACAGCACAGCCCAGCCCTTGCTGTCACTCCTCTGTGCACCACAGCAGTGGTGGGCCCAAGGAAACTCCCTTTCCAGCAACCACCACACAACAGGGACAATTCCCTCCCTCTCCACCTGCAGCCTCCCCAAACCATCTCACCTCCTTACAGCTGCCATATACATCTGGAATACATGCAGCCCCACAGCAGCTCTTGCTGGGAGCCCCAGAGGGCTGCAGCCACAGCACCAGCACCACTCCCAGGGTGATGGGGAGCAGCTGTGACTTCCTGCATGATCCAGAGCAATCCATGTAACCAGGTGTGCTTTGCTTCAGGCCATCTGGGACAGTGTGGGCTGTCGGCTGCTGTTACACTGGCGGGGCAAAAGCAGCTTGTGCAGGAGGGCTGGGGTCAGTCCTGGCTTGCAGCTCGCTCCAACAGGGAGCCAGGGTCTGTCCAGTTTCTGCTCTCACTGCTGGCCTTGCACAGACAGGGAAATACACCACCTGGATATTGGATCATTTAGAGATACACATTTAGAAAAGTGTCATTTCAATTGTATTCTGTTCAAACTAGCCTAAGCAACCATAAAAAAAGTCTGTGCAAAGGAGGGTTATTGCAAGGTATGCATGTACCATGTGTAAATCTCAAAGTCACACAGTCCAGATACACATTCAGACCCACACGCAGTTATGAGAAGGTGGCACCTGATCCTAGGAGGTAATATTAGAATTATAGGCTATTTCAGAGCTTGTTTCTACAGGAAAACCGCAGCCCTGTGGAAGAGGATGTGAGCTGCGGGACTGGCAGGAGTGTGTGCTTATGTCTAGGGCACATTAAGCATTGTGCTGCCAGAGATGTGAAGGGAGGTTGTGGGTTTTTAAGGACCAGATCTTGGTTCCAGGCCAGCTAGATGAACACCAAATTCCAGGCTTAAATTCTGTTTATTCAGAGCCCCACATGCTGTTGAGCAGCCTGTGAAACCCAGGGATTAGGAGCCACTGTCCCTGCAGAGACAGTGTGTGAGCGCCCTGGCAGGCTCAGAGTGCTGCAACCTGCCCTGCTGGAACCTCTGCCCACCAAAGCGGCCACTGTCACTGCCTGTGCCACCACAGCAGCCACTGTCACTGCCTGTCCCATCAAAGTGGCCACTGTCACTGCCTGTCCCACCCATCGCCAAAGGATACAAAGGGTTCAGAGCATAGGATGGCACCAACCTGGCCTGGGGACGCTCCCTGGGCAGCAGTGCTGCGGGCTGGACCATGCTGGCACATAAATGCTCAAGAGACATCCTTTCTGATCCTTAGTGATCCCCCTGTAAACCACAGGGTCTGTGAGCCTTCCTGCAAAGCCATGAACCACGGGAAGAGCAGCTGGGCATGAGCAGAACGTGGCAGTCACATCAGGGCACGTTTGAAGCGCCTGCTTGGGGCTGATGAATGGTGGCAGGAAGCACGTGGCACCCCGTGGAACCCACCCACGGGTCCTGCCATCTCCCCTCGCTGCTCTGGAGGCATAAAAAGAAATGAAGCATGAATTTAGCACTAGAAAAAGATACCGCACTGCCAGTGGGAAATGTTTTTTAGCCAGAGATCCTTTACAAGTGGGGAAACATATCTGTAGCATCTCTATCTTGCTACTACAGACTCCTGCTGCTTTTTCTTCTCACATTCCCTTCTCTGAGCCAAACCCCACTGCTGCAAGAGAAGCAGATCTCTGTATGTGTGTGTGTGTCCCTGCAGAAGTCCTGGGGTTCCTGCCATGGAAAGCAGCATGTAAACTGTCTTGGAGCAAAAGCCCCTTCTGACACAGAGGTCAGCCACTGGAAATTAAAGTATTTGATTTTGTTTCCTGGATCTGGTGAGGTGTTTGAGTAAACAATTTTGTGCCTCTATTTCTCTTCGTGCTCCTTTGTTCCAGTGGTTTCAGGTCTTACATTTCTACATCAGGGAAAGTTTGTTTCAACACCCTGGCACCAGGCAATGTGGAGAGGGGGGAGCTGGCCCGAGGTCTTGCAGGTCTGACATTGTTAATACACACCAAATAAAAGGCAGGAGGCACAAAGTCCTAACAAACAGAAAGCACCAGCCCCAAGCAGGCAGTGGAGCAGTGCCAGAAGTGGGATGAGCTGCTGGGACCCAAAATTTTTCCAGTTTCCTCCAGAGCTGTCCCAGGTGGGATGAACTCGAGAGCCTCCTCCATAAGCTTTCTCTTCTCAGTGGCACCAGCAGCAGCTCTCCTGTGCTCTCTGGCTGTTCCAGGGTGGAAGCACAGTTTCATCCTGGAGAGCAGCAGGAACTACCAAGACAGGTCCCCTAAGGGTGGGAAGAGAGGTAGGGGTGGGAGGAGAACACCTTAGAGTATAAAAGCAACAGCAGCCCCTGGGGCACCCCCCAGAGCAGTAAATCCCCACACAAAGCCTTCCTTGCTGGAGGCATCACTCCGTGGGTCAGGCACTGAGGTGCAGGACATGGCAGAGCTGTGTCCACAGCCCCACTGTGGGGGAAGAAGTGTGGGCCTGGGCATGGCAGGTCACCCCTGGGACTTCTGGGACTTCAGGAGCAGTGTAACCACTTTCACGGACTTCAAACTACGTGGCAAAAGATGAACCAAACCAGCTGACACGACAGCGGGGCCCTGTTCACTTCTCCCATTTCCCAGGAGTTTCTAAATTTTTATTTTTTACATTTCACGTGATAACGAAGAACAAATTTGTATTTTTTCAAGGCCAGGGAAGTGAACAAAACACAGACTCAACTGAGAGTGTGAGTGGGAAAGCTGTCCCCCAAGGGACAAGGGCTGGGGCTGCCGGGGGGCTCCAACCCCAGAATGGCACAGGGAGGAGAGACGTGTTGCCCCAGCCTCTCACCCAGAGTCTACACCCAGAAAGGAGATGTGGGCAGCATGAATCCTTCACCCTGCTCAGGCTGGGTCCGGGATGGAGCCGCTGCTAGACACGGGGTTTATTAATTTTAACGATCTCCCCAGCTCAGACTGGGAAAGCCAAGTCCTAAAAGTGGGAGGGAAAGGTGGAGGGAAAGGTGGAGGGAAAGCCTGAAAGCAGCGCTGCCCGGGGAGCAGCAGGGCCCGGAGAGCATCCCGGGCAGCGCTGGGTGCGGCCCCGCTCCCGCCGGGAAGCGCTCGCCGGGGGCACACCGCCCTCTCCCGGGCCTCGGGGGAAGCGCCGGGAGCCCGCCCGGGACCAGGATCCAGCCCAGGAGGGGCAGGGGATGCGCGGCCGGGGCTCGGGGCTCGGGTTTTAAGGCACGGCGGAAAGGGGAGCACAGCCCCCACCAAACACAAGCCCGCCTCACCGAAGCCTGGAGGTGCTCCGGCAGCATCCCCCCTCCACAGCATCTCCAGGACTCCGGAGGGATCAGGCACACCCCCATGACAGAGTGGCTGAAGGGAAAGGCATCCCCAGGCTGCCAACCACCCTCCACCAGGAGATGCTGCTTGGTCACGGTGTCCCCATGCTCCCTCGGCCGTGCATCCCCTGCAGCAGCACACAGGCAGGAGCTTTCCCACTCTGCACAAACCTTAGGGGCAGCAGACACCAGCACTCGGTCACAGGGGGTTTCTTTTCCTGACTTACTCCCTTTCCCTCTTGAAAGGAATAAGATGAATGTGTTTTTACAAACAGACTGTGTGAACCTGCTTGTAGATTTGACCAGAACATTATAGATAGGGAAGTAATGGGAGAAACTATCAGTTCTAAAAAATGTTACCAATTGACACAGACTGCTGCTCAGCCAAGGCCGTGTCAAATTCCTGAATTTAGAGAAGAACAAAGACTTAATGGAATTATGAATATTGTTTTGTTACATATAAAAAAGGGGGGGATGTGAATATTACAGGGGGACATGTAGTAGGCGTATTGGGAAGTCTGTACCTTCCAAGGACCTCAGCCAATGGGGAAAGGAAATCAGGATAAAAAGGAGGCTGCATCCTCCAACAATTTGAGAGACCCCATGGGAAATGCCCCATGGCCTCTCTCTTTATTCGAATAAAGTTACAGGACTTATCTGTCTCCTTTCTGGACATGAACCTCTGGCATTGTGAATTTTTCTGCACTCTCTCCACCACAATGTCATGGTGTTTCCTCAACTCTCAAAAGAGGTTTACGCAGAACAGGGCTCTTCAGCCTCCATTTTTGCATTTCAAGGTGCAGCTGGGTAAGTTTTGGAGGCTTTTGTTTTCCTCTGAAGGCAGGAAGAGGAGTCACATACCAGAGAGACCCCAAAAACTGAACCTACAAGTAAAACGGGCTGTCAGCTCTGCCGGAGTGAGCTCGGCAGCCAGACAGGAATCCTGTTTGCTTTCCCACAGCCCAGGAGAGATCGCTGGTGCACAGGCAGCAGCCTCACATCCAGAGTCCTGCCCGCTCTGCCTCCGACCTAGAGGTTTCTAGTCTTCAGATTCCATGCTGCAGGGTTTCTCCTGCAGTTTTAGAGGACCTGTGGTGAGCCAGGGCTGGTCCCCAGGCCGGGCTGTGCCTGGTGGTCTGGGCACTAAATCTAGCTTTCTTGTGGGGCAGCCTACCTGCCCCTCCTCAGCCACGTCTGTGCCAGGACAGCTCCAGGACAACCAGCCAGGAGGGAATGGAGCTGCCTTCAGGCTCTACAACCCGATTCCTCCTTCACTGCAGAAACAATCTGATGGTTTATCTGTGGCCTTTGGTCCAAAGCACCCGCTCTGGCCCTGCCTACAGCGTAGCTGAGAGGGAGAGGAGCAGGGGGAGTGTTTGCCTGTGCCAAGCAGCTCTGATTCTCCTGGGTGCTTTGGTATTCTCCAGTGCAGAAATCACAGGGTGGCACTCGGAAACCGCTCAGTGGGAGCCAAAAACATTCCAAAAAAATTGGAGCTGCCTTCAGTGGCCTTCCCTGCAGAAGGGGGATGGAGAAATTCAGGCCTCGCTGGCGGGTAGCTCCCACAGAGCCTGGGCCTCCCACGGCCCCAGTTCTGCTCTCCCCCTGCCCTGCTCCCCGCAGAGCCAGTTCCTGTTTGTTGGGATCTGTTCCCAGTGCAGGGTCCTTCCCTAGTCTTGCTTTTATGCAGCACTGCTGGAGCCTGATTCCCCCCCAGTCATGGACATGAAAGGCTGTTCCCAGGCTGCCACAAGCTGCACGGGGCAGACACTGACTGCACACCGGGGGAGTGCTTCCCATATGCCTTTATTTGCAATGTTACAGGACTATTTTACAGGCACTGTGCGTTGGTGTTCCAGACCGGTTTGGATTTCTTTTTTCTGTATTGCCCAACGACCGAGAGGTGTGGTAGGAGCAGGGAAAATCCCTCACAGCAACCGTTCCAGCCTCCAGGAAGGCATAAGACATCTGAGAGCAACAATCTGCTTCTTCCGAAGCCACGAAGCGAGGAATCTGGTTTACAAACAGGCTTAAAAAATAACATACATATATAAGAGCAGCTCGAAGCTAAAGTACAGCGGTAAGTGGTACATGGCTACGCGTATCTGTTCACAGCCTTTCTCCAAAGCTGGAAAAGGCATGGCTTAAAAACTAAAAACACGGTTAAAAAAAAAAAAAAAGGGTTCCATGCATTAAATTTTAGTGTTTTGTGCAATTAAAATGGGATGAAAATAAATATAACTTAAAAAAAAACCAAAAAAAAACGAAAAAACAAAAAACCCCAACCTTTTCCATGACACTAATGGAACAGAGGCAAGTCTATAAGGCACTTCCACATGGGCTATTCTAGAAAGCCTGGCGAGGAGCTAAAACAGTGCAACCATTTACAATGGCATCCGATGAGCAAGAGACACCTGTCTGGTGAGATATGAACCAAGAAAAACCTTAGGGAAATTCAGTCCTGGGGCAAGAGGCTTGGCTGCAGATGGCTTGGTGGCCAACTCCTCCTTATTGCTGCAAGGGAGGTCTCCCCCATCAAGGGTGCTGGGCCCATCAAACTATGGCAGAGGGGCTCTGGAGCTCTGCTCCTGGGGAGTGACATGGGACAGTGGGTGTGCGGATGGATGGAGCAGGTGAGGGATTCGTGCTGCAGGCTCCTCGATGTGAGGGCTCCCAGCCTCCCGCAGCCTCCCCTCCCCGCCAGCCTCTCCACGGATGACCTTTAGCGCTGCCACCCGCTTGGTTCAAATGTTCCAGGAAGTTAAAAAATAGCCTCCGCCCTAAATAGGGAACTGGGTGTTTTCGTAGGAACGGGAGCGCAGGGGCCGGGGAGCAGTGCAGCCACAGGCAACCAGCTCTGTGGAAAAAAGGGGAAGGCACGGGGATGCCTGACCCCAACTCTGCTTTGCCAAAGGTGGCTAAGCTGGGAGCTGCCTTGCTGCTATAACCCTTCACCTGATGCAGATGGAAATGACAGAGATGCTCCAGGCAGGCGGGTTGCCCTGGGCTAGGTGTGGGCATTGGTGGCACTACACACGTGCTCAGCTGCTGACAGAAAAGACTGATCAACCTGGATGGCTACTTTAGGTCTCATAGTAGTCCTTTATAAGCTATTTTTTCCAGCTAGGGAGGATTGGAGACCCCAGCTAAGGCAGGCTGGAAGCAGTTGCTAGCAGGGGAGCTGGGGCTCTAGAGAGGAGCCCAAAGTTTTACTCACCAGGGCAGCCAGCAAGGGCAACGTGGGTGGGAAGCACCTGGCCATGGCAAATACCTGTGCCTGACTACATGGCTCTGCAGCAGGAGGGAAACCCTCGCCCTCCAGCGCCACTCAAAAATAACTGAGCAACCTCTGCGGGATGTCTCGAACACAAATTAAATCCCAAATCTGCCCTTCTAGCCTCTCTGAAGGACTTGGCACAGCCAGCTCCCTGGGCTGAAAAGTGCTGGCAGAGACAACTAAAGGGCTCCCACTACGGTGTCCTTCACCATCTCCACACCTTGCTCACACTCTCTGACTGCCAGAGGGTCCTGGGCATGGCCATTGAGTGTTTTCAGGACGATCCCAGTGCAGGAGGAGGCTCCTTCCTCTGCCAGCCCTCTTAACATCAGGCTGAGCAAGAGACAAAAGCACGATAGGCGAAGCATGCACTTGCCTAAGCAACCCCTCCTGGCCAGGGGCTGCTCCCGGCCGCCCGCTCCCACTGACTCTGCAAAGCCAAGGTTTCAAGTTCAGCTTTTGTTCTGGCAGGTTAGCTCTCTATTTACAAGGAGAGGGGGGAAAAAACAACCAAGACAACCTAAAAAAACCACAACAAAAACACATTAAATAGGGAGAGTATAGCTTTCAAACGGGGAGGGCGAGGGCTGGAAAGTGTCTTGTAGTGCAGTTCAGAAGAGTCAGTCGGGGGCAGGTTGGGGGTAGTGGCAGAGTCGGATGCGCGGCTTTAATGCAAGTCTTCGCTCTGGGACAACTCTGTCAGGATCTGAATGAGGTTGTCCAGCCCCCAGAGGTAGCCATCCTCTCTGTTCCCTTCCACCCAGGGCACGTTGTGCTGGAGAACTTGTCCCTCCGGCAGCGGGGTGGTTTTCCCAAAGTCAATCATCCAGACTTTGGCTTGTTCCTGCTTGTCGTGAATGAAGAGCAGAGAGCTCCCAATGACCTGTGGAGAGGTGAGACCGATCAGTGGTGCTTCTGTTGCTCATTTTCAGCCCTCTCTGGGGCTTTCAGACACCTTATCTCAAGCTGCATTTACAAGAGATGCTGCTGCAATTTCCTGCGTGAGGAAAAGCAAGCTCTGGGTGCTGTTGCTTGTGTTTGCACATGCAAATGGGGCATTTGGACAAGCTGATTTACTCATACAAATCCCAGGTCCTGGCAGAAGGAGAGCATCAGAAAAACATGGGCATGAAAGATAAAGATGTCATTTTGGAAACTGAGCCAAGGTCCCTTAGGAAGGAATGAGACGAATTATCTCAGCCTTCAGATGGGGATTTTTTCGAGGCTGGTTCTTTGTGATCAGCTTGTGCTCTTTGCACTCACCAATCCTGCAGACACCACCGCAGGGATGGGGACACTCCAAGTACAAGTTACTTGCCACGTGCTGTCTCCTACCTCAATCACCACCCAATTACACCCAGATTGCCCCTGGAATATCCTCCTGGTGCTCACAGCACTCTGGGGATGCAAAGTGCAGAGCTGCATGCTCATGGATTTCCTTTTCCCTAAAAACACTCAGCTGCGTTTGCTTTGAAGGGCTCGTTCGTATCCTGATTGGCCTTTGGGAAAATCCTGCAGCAAGTATTGGCCTGGGCAAGCCCAGGGAAGCCCACAGGTGCATTTGGGCTCTGACAGCAGAAGTCTCAAGGCCTGTTGCAGTGGGATGAGACCCCACAAGCCCAATGGTCACCATGCACAGAGCAGAGAGAGGCTCAGCAGGTGGGTACCTCCAGCTAGGCATCCTGACCCATCCTGGCTCACAGTCCCAGCCAGGCTGACACTCAGCAGCAGCTCTGCTGTGGCTTCCCAGTGCTTAGGAAATGTGTATCACTATCAAACCAGTCACCATCAAGATCTTCTGCTGAATCTGCTCCTCCAGTCAAAAGATTTTAGCAGGGGCTTCTACAGAAAAGCACCAATGGGTGTATTTCAGAGCTGTCCCAAATGAAAACTGCTTTCTAAATTCTCTCTGATATGCATGAATTGGTGAATTACGAACTCACTTGCCCCTGTGAGACAAATAGGGACCTCGGTGACCAGAGTGCAAGGGCTGTAGCAGAGGTCATGCAGTGCACTGAGGGCCACGAGTGCCCCTTATGATGTGCACGTACATGGAAGAGAATGCTGCCGGTGTCAGCCCTCCGAAACAGCAGCACTAAATGTTACTGAGGACTCCCACATCCGTGCTATCAGCAGGGCTTAGCCTGAGGTTTGCCTTTAGACAAGGGTTTGGAACAGGATGCATGTAGTGCTTGCAAAAGCTGTTATGAATTTACATTTTTCAGGAGACTTTTCCTCCAGTGCGTTGGGAAAACATCCAAGGTCCAGAGATGCGTATTATTTCCGAGAAATGCTTATCTTTAGCTCTCCTCCTGCTAACCTCTTATAGTCCTCTCTTGGCCAGGACTGAGCATTCTAATTTTAAGGAAAAGCCTTTTGCTGACATTCTTCATTTGCCTGTCCTGGACTGCCCAATTCCCCTGCAGCTCCTCGGAGGAGCCCTGCTCAGCAAGGGCCCCATGGACGGACACAGAGCTTGGCAGACCTTCTGCTGTGCTTCATCTCGAAGCAGGATGGAAAGTCAAAGCTGCTGCTTTTTAATTTTTAAGGAGTGGAAACTCCTTTCAAACCCTCTTTGAAAGGCTGCTTTGTTTCTGTGTTTTCAAATGAAACCCTGGCACTTGGTTTCAGTGAGAATTTTGTTTCCTGTGTTGAGCTGACCTGAAACCCTCAGTTTTGACATTTCCCTTCCAAGTGCCTCCCAGGCACTGCCACCAGGAGGCACGGTCCTGACAGCACCCTCCGTGTGTGCCAGGGCTGAGGTGGCTCATGTGGCTCTGGATGAGGGACAGGGGACTCTCGGAGCTGTGGCTCCTGAGCCCTGAGAGCCAAAGGTTCCTACGAGGCTCTTTTGTTCCTACACAACACGTGACAAGGACACACACTCTCATGTTTTGTTAAGCAGATGCAACAGCAAGATTATTGCATTAAATTGTGGAGCATTTCAGTTCCTGAAATGGCCAAAAAAGGTAGCGTTCCCTCCTTGTTTTCCCATCAGCACTGAATCTTCGCTGTAGAAAATGCTCCTATCGTGGACAGTCATTTCTGTAGGAAAGTCCTTCGAAAGGAAGAGTTCATGCTGAAGTGCCCCAACCAGCTCAGGAAAGGCAGGTTTGGGGTGTCTGCAATTTATGGCTGTGTTGAAGGCTTGTTTGATCAGGTGGAGCAACTGGCAGCCAAATGATACCTGACATGCATTCAAACAGACATTTCTCCTGAGAAAACCCCTGTGCTTTTACACTAGGGAATTTTCCCTGTCATAAACAGCCCGAGTTCCTCCTAGATCTTTTAATCTGTTTGAACATCGGCTTTCAGTAGATTTGAGCCCATGTCAGATGCATAAACATTGTACATTGCCATCTATATTTGCACATAAGTGTTACATACACATATGAAAATATGGATATAAGAATAAAACAGCCTCTGACTTTGACTTCTCTCCTTGGACAAGCTGAGATTAAACAGTTTGCCTCTCCAGGCAGATTTATCTAAACACAAGTATTACCTCATGGCACTTGAAGAACGGGGATGTCTCCAGGGTAGCGCGGATACCCTTCAACCGGTTAAGGTAACTGTTCTGGAATTACAAAAAAAACCCAAATCCAAGCCATCAGTGTTGCAGGAAACCTACATAAAAACCACTGCATCGGGACAGACAGAAAGTCACCCCTGCTCCCAGCATCCTCTCCATGATACCATGTTCACATGGAGAGATGCCGAGGGTGTTCCTCAGACACCCTGTGCCAGCATCCTCCCACAGACCTTTCCCTTTGGAGAGCGTCCCCTCTTTTATGATCCACTTATCCTTCTGGCTTCTACAGCACCCTGTGAGCTCCTGTGGCTTTCAAAACTTAGTGAAAGCATTTGCTTTTACTGAATTGGTGCTTTCTGCAGAGTGTCCCTGCTGCATCCATGGTGGGAACACCTAATTCAGCCGCTGCTTTTCCTCTCCCCTGCACTCTCTTAACAGATCAACTCTTCACTTCATCTGTTGTTTTAGCACTCAGTCAGTCACACATCACGAGACACTTCTGCAGCTCTGTTATCAGCACTTCTGTAAAGTTGGTCCCAAAGGTGGAAGGGCTTTCACAATGGCCAGCACACAGGTCAAGACCCACCAGCCTGTTGGAGCATCCCTGCAAATTGCTGGAAGGCACTGAACATTCTCAGGGGGCTCCACTGATTTTGGGGTTTGGATAGAAGAATTAAGCACAGGAACACACACACAGCAGGTATCTGGGCACTGTAACACACCTGCAGGGGGAGAAGTGTGGGTTGCTGTATTAAAATGCTCTGGCCAAGGAGCCCCATCCAGAGCCACGGCATGATGTGTGCTCCAAGTTCTTTGGGGATAAAATGCAGCCAGGCAACTTCATCTTCAGATCCAGGAATAATCCCTGGGTAACTCTCGTGAAAGCAAGCATGCCAGTTTGAAGGAGGAAGTGCCAAGGGCTGCTCCAGCTGGAGCCTTGCATTTGGAGACTTTATACAGTACAGCTTAAAATGGGAGCGCTTTGTCAAATAGGTTATTTGACACAGTTGGTGTAAATTGTTTACAGCCAGATCTCTTATTCTCCCGGCAACTTAGGGAAGCTTGGAAAACGCTGGCTGTGGCTTGCCCATGTGAAGTGTGCCTGGCACAGGGCCACCCTTCTGTGAGACGGGGCACAGGCAGCCCGCCCTGCCAGGCTGGGAGCCCCCAGCACCCATACTGGGGTACAGAGCGGGCTCAGGGGCGACCACCAGCCCAGGGATGAGGGACAGAGCACGGCTGGGATTCCTCACTGGGTTTGGGGAGCCAGTCCTGGAGTTCCTTAGCAGACTCAGAATTGGGTCAAGCAGTGCTGCTGCGGCCAAGTCCCCTCCCAGCTCTCCACTGCTTTCCCCTCACCCTGCACCAGGATGGTGTTTCTCTTCAACATTTCCCATGCTTTTTTAGGAGAGATTGCTCAGGCTTCAGCCCTGCAGGGCAGGGACCTGATGAGCTGCGACCTGATCAGGCTCCACAGGAAATGCCCTCTCCAGGCAGTCCCCCCAACATCCCCCACTCACCAAAACGTTCCTGTTTCCTCTGGTGAACTCTCTGAAGGCCTCCATGACTTGTTCCTTTGTCCGTGTCTTCTTGAAGTCCCGGTTCACAGTGCCATCCTCTTTCTTGAAAATAAGGGAGAGTGGTGAGTGGGATGGGGAGGAAGGCAGTTGGGGCAGGAGTAGTGTTTCAGCAGCCACGCATGGATGCCGGTAGGATGTGGCCAGTGTTTTTGGCAGCTGAAGGATCTGTCTCTGGACAGGGGCTAGCAGAGGCAGCAGGTCTCTGCTTGCACATCCCAAGTTATCCCACAGCCCCAATGCATTGACCTCTACTGCAAATGGAACTCTCCATCATCAAACAGTTGCCAAGGCCACTGGCAACATGGACAAACTCTCCTCACAGACCTGGTGCTTGCTGCTAACAGAGGCTGGAGACTACCTCTTTCTGGTGTTTCTGTGCCCAAATGACTTCCCATGGCTGCTGTGGCTGAGAATGGCACTGACACCAGCCCTGGACTGTCTCCCTGGCTCAGGGAGAACAGCAGAGTGTGATCATGATGGGACAAAACTGAGTGTGGATGGAAACAACATCTCAGGAGCAGGCACAAAACCCCTCCATGAGAAACTCTCCATGGACCATTGCAGCAAGGAGCAAGCCCCACGGCTGTCTGGCCTCACTGGTCCTTTGCTAGCCCATGGATCACAGACCCTCCAAGGCAGCAGCCTGGCACTGAGATGCAGCCAGCAGCCTTGTGCTCTCCTCTGCCTATTCCCCAGAGGCACATCCATCCTTGGCCTGCCATGGGGATGGCTTGTCCACTGCAGGGACCACACTCAGCCCTGGCCCCGAGGCTCCTGTCCGAACCTCTGGGCAGCTCTGTAGGTCTCTCCCCATCTCCCTGCTCCTTCTGGGGCTCTGATTTTTACATCAACTCGTTTCATTGTCCAGAGGGGCTGTGGGACAGGCAGGCAGATCTCACTTCCTGGATACAGGGGCTATTTTAAACCACACTTGCTTGTGCTCACAGCTCCATTGCATGGCTCCATCCCGCTGCTCCAGACAGCTCGTTTGCACACAATAGAGCAAAGGGACAGGGGCCAAAAGACATCCTGTGGGCTGGGGAAGATGAAGGATGAAGGAGCAGAGCAGAGGCTGGGGGAAGAAGAAGGCACAATGAAATCACCTGCGCTGGGGGTTTGAGACCCATCCAGGGAAGTGCCCCAGCACAGGGCAATGTGCATCCCCCTGGACAGGGGGCTTGCTGTGGGCACGGTGGCCAGTCCAATCTGGGGGAAGTCAAGTGCCCAAGGTGAGCCTGCCACCAAACCAACACCTGAAGCACAGTTTGGGATGAATCACACTGCACACTTCAGCTCCCAGCTTGTGTTTTGTGTAAGCATTAACAGAGGTAGTAACAAAAGCCATGTACAAAAGAAAAATGCCAGGAAAAACTTTGTTTGTAGAGATTGCAGCCTCTGCTTTCAGCTGTAACCTTGCTGAGGATGCTCTGGGGGCACGTGTGTGATGTATAGGGGAAGGGCTCTTCGCTGCTATACGTCCCTCATGTGAGCCCTGACGTGGCAGCTCAGAAATGAACCCACCCTCTCCCAGGGGGATGATCAATATCCATCTGGAGAAGGGCCACAGCACTAATTTCACATGTAAAGAGCACAATTTTCCACAAAGCATCCAAGAAAGGAGATGGACTTCTAAGTGCTCCTAAAAATAAATGAAAATCACAGATGGCCTTTCAGATAAGGCAACCTCAGCTCCAGGAAAGCCAGGCAGCCTATCCGTAGTGCTGCTCCCAGCATTACCCGCCTCCCGCAGTTTCCAGAGGCTGCTGCCACGAGGCTGACGACTGCCATGACATTCACAGGTGTCCAAGCCCCGAGGGGGCTGCCTTCCACGCAGAAGAAATGTGAGGGGGGCTGATAAGGACTATCACAACCTCCGCCCCACCAGCGATTCCAGCTCGCGCTGGCGTCACCGGGGCAGGGCTGGGGTCAGCCACATCCACCTCCAGCACTGCCTCTGGCCTTGGATGGGGCTTGCGAGCTGCCTGGCTTGGCAAAGTGAGGTGGAGCCTTTCCGGGCTGGTTTTGGGACCCTGCAAACATTCCAGCTCTGGGGAATGCCATCCCACCGTGGCCTTGCTGCAGGCAATGGTGACACTCAGGCCAGAGCAGCAGCTCAGGAGTGTGGCTTCTTACACTGAGCCCCAGCAAGTTTCAGCTGGGCCACCAGGGATCATTTGTGTTACTTTCAGCATGGAAATCTTATTAATAGCTGCTGTTTCCAACAGGTTCAAGCTATTCCAGAAAGTTAGATGAATGTCATTATCTCCTTTTGCAGAGGAAAATTTCCATTTTAAAGAGGAAGAACTGGGTCCTCAAGGCCACCTGGGAAAGGGAGAGCTCAGCCAGGAAAGGGTTTCTATCCTCATGCCCAACCCTGAGCTGCCTGTTTGCCTTACCTGCCCCTGCAATCCAAAATGCTACCACTGCTCCTCTCCTTCCTGTGACCCCTTCCCACTTGCCCAGGGTCAAATCCTGTCCTTCCCTTGCACTTCTCAGTACTCTCCTCTAGCAGCCTCCAGCCCTGAGCGAGGGGCAGGGCAGATTCACCGCTGCTCCTCACAGGGAAGCATCCGCAGCAAGAAATAAAACACAGGAAGACAGCACCGAAGGCACTTTCCCTAACACAGAAACTCAATCCCAGAAATAGGGAGAACAACAGGGATACAGCACAGCATGACCAGCCCTGCTGGAAAAAAAAAGCCAGCCGTGAAACAGCATGAACTGCTAATGCTTTAGCTTAGGGGAAAATAACCCAGAAGCTGAGGGATTTAAGGAGAATTACAGTAATTAGAGCCTTGATCAAATTAGTCAACCCCCTAGCAGCAGCAGCAGGAATACTGCTGGAGGCCAGCACTTCTCAACATTTTTCAATTAAAGGGCTGCTTCACCTCTTTGAAAAAAATCCACTGCTCAGATCAGGCAGCAACTCGTTTATGGTCAGATAATCAGAGGTGCAAATCTTGCAGCTCTTTTATGGCTTTTATTTCCCTCCACAGTGTTTTTTGGCCTCCCTAGGAATATGATTTGGGTTTTTTGGGGTTTTTTTTACATTTTTTAATTTCAAATGCTTCACAAAGGACCTGCCCCCTAAATATGCCCAGACTGAAAAGCACCACTGGAGGCCAAGGATATATCATGTTGGACTATGAATAGACAGATATTTGTGATTACACCAAGAAAGCAGGGAGAAGAAGCAGTGCATGGGAGCTTTGGTCCCAAGTGGTACATCCCTTTTTTATACAGCCTCAGTTTTATAACAAGCACCAGCAAAACAGCAGCAATGGGAACTAGGCCTGGGGTTATCCCAAACTGGAGCAGCTCACAGTGTGCTTATGGGCATCCACAGCAGGAAAGAGTCTCTTTGGGAGACCTGGGGGGGTCAGGGAAGAGCTGTATGAGCAGGCAAGTGCCCTGACCCAATGTAGGCACTGCAGAAAGCTGTTGGGGGGAACATGACTGGCATTGTCCCAGGCAGAGGCATGGGATGGGCAGGGGTGCCTCACATTGCTTGCCAGGAAATTCTTGAAGGGGCTCAGCCCAAGAGCTGCTCCTGGGGTTTCTGAGAGGGGCTGAGTTAGAGATAAATGCACTGTACCCTGCTGGCCATGAAACAGCTGAATGAAGAAGGTGCAAGGTGCACAGAGGAAGAGAGAACTCCCTTCTGTGTGTGGTTAGAAGTAGCAGCTCTGAGTGATCCCCTCCTGCTGACCTCCTTTTAAACCCACGGTCTAACACCTGCATTTGTTTGCTGGTGAGGTGAAGGGGAACACTACCAGAGAAGTCTACAAAATCTGGTGTGAGGGCTTTGTCAGGGAACAGCTTCATTTGTTTTAATTCTATCATTTGGACACCACTATCTCCAGGCAGGAGAGGTGCAGGAGGTTAACAGCACAGAGACCCAGGTGGGCACTCTGGGAGAATCCTGTCCAACTTAGAGAGGAGAAAAACGATCTGTGATCAAGAGAAAGAAACTCCTCCAACCAAGATACATGAAAAAATTGAGCCATCGTTTCCACTAAGAGCAAGTGGCTGCCCTGAGCTACTGCCTGGGCCCTCAGCAGCGCCCCAAGCCTGAATTACTGCAAACACAACTTGACAGAGCTCCCTGTGGCTGCTAAGCCAACACCATGCCCAGGCATGCGATGAAACCCTTGGCTCAAGCGTGACATTACCTTTAATTCACACTGGCTGGCTATCAAAAGGCACAGGCCATTGCTAACGTTCATGCAAGCAGTATCACTAATACTCTGTGGTTACAGACCTAACTCTGTTCAAGTGCCACCCCAGACACCTTTCTTGCTGCAAAGCCTGCTTGGAGAAAATCTCCTGGGCTGATTCATCTACTGGGGACACAAAAGCATCCCAGCTGGTGCCTCCAGAAACGCGAGCACCGCTCTGAGCAAGAGCAGTCAGCAGGTCACACGTGCGTGCAGGTGCTGACAGAAAGTGCAGCTGTGTGTCTTTGTCCGATTCCATAGGGCTCAGTTGCTGAATTTTCCTGGACAGGCTTGTAAACACATCCTCCTTACTGGCTGTGGCTAAGCTCACGGCTCCAACCTCAGATCGGCACATGTTCAAGCTGGGATTTGGATTAATGGCTCAGCCCAGTGGCAGAGCAGTTTTGAAAGCAAATAACTAATTTGAGTCTTCAAGTTGGAGGATGGCACTTTGTATTTTGCAGTGAGGGAGATCAACCAAGCAGCTGCTGTAATGAGATTATGTCTAAAACTGTCCTTTTGCATGGATGCCCTGAGCTCAGCTGTGCTCTCAGAAGACAGCAGTGCCCTGGCTGAGGTGCCTGGGTGGTGATTGGGCTGCAGGGGCCAGGGATGACCAGATGTGACCTGGTCTCAGCAGCAGCCTCCTGCATGTGTGCCTCTGTGAGTTTGGCTAGTAAGCACTCCCAGCAGCTGATCCCCTGCCCTGCACAGCTGGCCACACTCACCTTTATCCCCTCGATCCTGAAGCCCAGCGTGGCCGTGGAACTGATGGTCTCCCTCCACTGCATGTAGCGGGGCTTGGTCACTGCCCGCAGCACGTTCTCCTCCTCGGTGGGGGCATCGGGGTCCACCTCAATCATCTTCTGGTACATGTCCTTCCTCAGGCTCGGCTTCTTCCGGGCCTTTATCAGCTCCTCCTCCAAGTACGTTCTGCAGGGAGTGAGGGGGTGCATCAGCAGGGCATACACGAGGTGCCACATACCCACAGATAGCCCTTGCTCCAGAAATCAGGCTGATCCAGGATAGCTGTTCCCTAAGGAGTAGTGCAGCATAGGAAATAACGGAGCAAGCCTCACTGCAGATGAATGGATCCTGATTTAATTATCACTCCATCATCAACACCCGGTATCCGTTCAGTTCATCAAGGAACCACAATTTGGCAATAACAAGGGAAGTTATTTCTCACAGGTGCTCGTGGCCTTGCTGCTGCCACCCCTTGTCCCGAGGGGCCTGTACCCCAATGTTCAGGAAACCTGAGCTCTCACAAGCTGAACATGGCTTTCAAGATGTGCCCAGGAAACTGCACATGCTCTGGGACCCAGCTGAATTGAAGGCAAGAGGGAGGTTACTGCGTCCCATCCTCCAGCATTAGCTGCTGCTCCCTCTGAGGGTCAGCCAAAGCTGCTCCTGTGCCTCTCCTGTGCTTTTCCATCCCCTCACACTCTGCACCACGAGGGCTCTGCCTCGCCAGCTGCTAAACGGGCTCTTTTCACATAGGGCTGTTCCACTGATGGTGATGATTTTGCCCTGTTTAGGTCTGCTTCAAGTGGACTATCCAGCAAAAGCTTTCTCTACAAGATGAAGCAGAGGAAGGGATGCAGCCTTGGCCAGATGCTTACCACCACCCCAGGACCACAGAGTGCAGCCAGGATGGGGGAAGGTGGAAGGGGGATGGAGGGTGCAGAGGAATGTGCAAAGACCTTGGTTTTATCCATCCTTCAGAGAAGCACCCCTCTGTGCCAGAGCACACTGGTATAAAAGTTCTGCACTCTGGCATGCACAAAACCATCATCTACAAAGTAACACTTCCTGCAGCAGTAATAAACCACCACGGAATTCCTCTTGCAGCTCCCAAAACAACCCTGGCTCAGCCTGGAAAGCACCCAGGGTCTCCTCAAACAACCCGCTAAGCTGGATGAGATGTCCCAGGCGAACAACACCGGAATGATCCTATCTGTCACTGTTCTTCACCTCCCACTAGGCCATGCCCAGCTCTGCAGAGGGACAGTGCACTCTGCCCATGTCCCTTGTGCCAAAATCCCAGCACTTAGTATGCAGTTCACCTCCAGAACCAAGCAGAACACACAGGGAGGGTGTTGCACAGACTCTGTGGGACAGTGTTCCTGTGTCCCACAGGCAAACTGGTGCCTTTGCTTAGGGCAGACATCCCCAGGCCATCAGCCCCTTTGAAAGATACTGCAGGTAAAAGCAATGAAAGTCTTTGGCTGAGATTTCCAAACCCATGATCTTGGGACAGACGGAACAGAACAGCAGAATAAAGCAGCAGCATGCTAGAAGTGCTGCTCACACTGCTCAGGGAGCTAGAATTCCTTCTGATGGGAATGACAGATCATCTGTGTCTGTGGCTTGGTCCTCCCCTTCACCTCAGGCTTGTGCCATCACCAAGCCTTAGGAAAGACAAAGTTTTGTTTAGGAGCGAGTGTACTAGCCTGCCACATCCCAAAGCCAGGTTGGCATGAAAAACCAAACCTGTATCTGCCTGGCAGCAAGCTGCTGGCTCAGAGGACAGGTTTAACAGCCCTGAGGTTTAGATTATTTGCTCGGCCACGGGGATGCCCCATTCCACAGCATTAACTCCATTCATCCTCTCTCACCGGCTCCTCCCACAGCACCATCTTATTTAAGGATGATGATGCCCAGCACATTTGCCCCCTTGCCTGAGCTCCAAAACCCCAGGTGCATAAGTCACCTGACAGGTGATCTGTGCATGGGAGGCTTTCTTCCTCCCAGAGACAGCCACAGGAGCACGTGGGCAGCCTGTCCAGCAGCTCTTCGGCTGGTGGCTGCTGTCTGGCTCCAGAGTGGGTGCTGTTTCCTTCCCACAGCAGCCTGCGTGTGCCAGCTGGGGCCGCATGGCTGCGCCGGGCCCTCTGCCCTTCTCTCCACCCCTCTGGTGGAAAGTATTCCCCGCCTCTTCCCTGCTGACAGCCCGGCACGCCAGTTCGAGTTTCACATCGGGATTCAGGAGGGGAAAAAAAGATTCCTCCCTCCCACAGAAACCATCAGCTTTTCCAGCAGCGCAAGCGTCTCCACCATGTCTGGGCTGCGCCTTTGCCAGCGAGGGGGGTCTCAACCCTTCCTGCCACCAGCCTGCAGCACACCCAGGGCCGAGGGGTGGCCTGAGGCTGCTCCAAAACCGGCAGCCATCTGGGGTCACCAGCCCTGCTAACATCTGCTCTGGGACACCCTTGTCAGCTGCGGCACGGCTCACTCAAAAACTGCTGCTGGCCAAGTGGCTGTAGCCTGGGATCCTGGCGGATCTGGAGATGGCTCTCAAGGAGGACATGGGTAATGTTGCTCATCTCTTAGGAAATGTTTCAAGAGCTTTGCATGAAAGGCACTGGACTACTTAGCACACGCATTTTATCCCTCCAGTGCGCATAGGAGCGAAGGCTGAGCAGAGGGAAAATTTCTCCCTCACTGAAATTGTGCCTTTCAAGCGTCTTTATTTCACCCCTCTGGCACCCTGGGCAGGATCTCCTACACCCCACCCCTCGGCTGTGTCCTCATGTGGCAGGGAGGACCTCCAAACAGCTACTGTGCCATTCCCCTGTACCCAAACCCAAGCAGAGTGCTGTCCCCTCTGCCACACCAAATCTTTCCCAGCACACAGGACAGTCAACAAGCAGTGAAGGAAGGAGTCTGGTGTATCCTTTCCATACCCAGGCTTCCCCATGGCTCTCTCCTGCTGTTGGCTGAGTTTTTCCTGAAGATAGGCAAGCCTGATGTTAATTGTGTGTTTCAGGCAGTTTTACCTAGGAGATGCATTTATTTTTGACTATCCCACCTTAAAACTCAGAAAACGTCCCCGAAGCCACTCACCTGACCCCCATTTTGCAGTCCATGACACAGGGGCAGTCAAACTCAGCCAGCAGATCTTCCATCTGGTTGTATCGCTCGCCATCCTTGACCACATCTCCATGGTAGGCAGGGACATAGGGCTTCAGGACATCGTTCATCAGGCGGTCGAGGCAGCGCTGCTCTGACTCACAGTGCTTCTTCAGTATCCTGCCATTGGCCGCCGCCTTGAAACTACCTGAGGGTGACAAGGGACAATGTGACACTTGCTTTGGATGGCAGGGGGATGATGCTGTGCCTTCTGAAACAGGAAGGGCAGCCCAACACCTTGGAAGCATTTACACCTGCACCCACAAGAGTCCCCACAGGCAGGGACTGAAAAGCTCCGGTTTTGCCAGAGGTTTATGACCAGCACTGTCACCCCAAACAGGGCAGAGACCTGTCCTGCAGCACCCAAGACGTTTGTTTCACATCCTCTGTGCACTTCACGGTAGGTTCACACCCTTGTCTCTATGCTCATGTGTGAGGCACCTCTGTGCTGGGCAGCATCGCCTGCTCTGCAGTGGGTCAGGAGCTGGGCCTGGCTCTCACCCACAGCACCCAGCTTTCTGCTGCCTGAGGAAAAAGCAGCAATAATACCTGTGGGCCCTGGGACACTGAAAGCCCAGAGCACCTTCACACCACCCTCCCAGGCATTTAGGTAAGTCACTCTCCTGGGCTAGAAACTGGAGCTGCCAGCTGTGACACTCCTGCAGCAGCCTGAAGCAATCCAGGCCAACAAAGCCCATTAATCTGGGATAATGAAGGGCCTTGCCACCACTCTGTCCCTCCCCATGCTCCGTACCTGCGTGTCCCGCTAGCTGGATCCAAGGGTACTTCTTCTTGAAAGACATCACAAACGGGGACCAGTGCACCATATTCTTGATCTTCCTCCATGACTTGCTCTAAGGGGAAAAAAATTCATGAAGGTGGAATGCGATGTTTTAAGCTTTTACTGTCTGTAAAGTAACTTCAGGCAACATGCAGCTGTTTTGGACAGGGAACAAGCCAGAAAGCAGGGAAAGCTGTTTTGGACAGGGAAAGCACCAGAGTCAGCACAGGATGGAAGCAAACAGAAAATCTGCTCTTTTCCCATTGTGCTGTGCCAAGCTGGAGCCACTGGGCCTCAACCCCACATTCAAAAATCACGAGTAACTTCACTAAAGTGGCTGGCGTTACAGAGTTGTTCCAGTTGGCTGCTCCTGCTGCAGAGCGCCCAGCCATCCGCGCTGCCTTGTCCCCGCTCCCTGCATCCCTCTGCGGGAGCAGCAGGGACATTAACCCATCCCTGAGCACCGAGTCAGATCGCAGCAGATGGAGCGGGGAGGGAACCCAGGACTGCCATCCAGCCACAAAACCGAACTCCAGGTCCTGAGGGGAACAAGAGCACAGGCACACAGGGGGCTCCCTGCCTGGCTTTTGTTCTCCCTGAAAGGCAGCTGCTGTGTCCATTAAGCTGGCAACCCACGTGCGCCGATCCGCCCGCTCCGGCCCACAACTGCAGTTCAGAGAACAAATCCCTCCTGACATGTTGTGTTTCTCAGCAGATAGATTGCTCAAGACTATTTACATGACTGTAACGAAGGCTGCGCTGGACGTATGAAAGCCTCCTTCAACAGCTCCTTCCTGCGAGTTTTTCCCTGGATTGTTCTAGGGAACACACCGCCAGTAAAAGGCAGGGGATGACCTCTTATCTTGGCCCCAGAAGGTGACGGCACAAACAAATTATAAGAACGATATACAACGGCAACAATGGAAAAATGCCTTCTTGCGGGAGCTGGGACAAACAGTGTAGTCCTTGGCTGCTCCAAGCTTCTGGGTTCAGCTGGAAGCCAGCAGATAAATTATCCTCATTTGCTCTGCTCTGAAGGCATGGGAGGGAGCCTTCCAGAAAGCCCAAGTAATCTCTTCCTCGTGTTTGGAGAACTGGCCCCTGTTCCAGTAATGCTTCACAGACAGGCAGGGAAGAGCCAGCAGCCCCGACTTGCCATTTGGATGCTTGCTGGGGGTGAACTCACGGCACAGGAATCCGTGCTGGGAACTGCTGACATGTTTAAATGGCGAGCAAGAAGCCAGACAAAGATGGTAGCGTCTACAGCGTGGAAATTACACCGGGTTATCCCTGCGCCCGCTGGGGAGCGGGGAGATGCAGGGGCTGCCTAAGCGGTGGGCAGGAGAGTGGTGGGAGAGGGGAAGAAGAAAGGTCCCTCCGCACCTCGCAGCCTGGGAGGAGCAGGGCAGCCCTTCCCTGGAAGGCTGCCCGTGGCCGGGAGCGTCCTGGCGCAGCCTGGCAGTGGGACAGCAGCGCAGGAGTTTGGCAGGAGCTGCCCGGGCGCAGGGTGACACCGGGCATCCCCTTCGCCCGGGCTCCTCTGCGCCGTGGGCTCGCTCCGCCGCCCGGCTTGCTTGCTTTGGCAGGGGGGTCGGGCAGTTCCCTACCTGACATGAGGATGAATGTTTTTATTTCCACACGGAGTGCCAAAACTTGTGTGTTTTAGCTGTTCTTTGTTCTCCTTTTGGCAGAGAGCGAAGGGGAAGCGGGGGGGTGTCCCCTCCTTTTGTTTTTAAAATAGTAACATCAAGTCCTGGCTGATGTCATGAAAAAACAGGGGAAGAAAATGTCTCCGGGGGAGTTTGGACTCTAAACGAGTGTGACCCACCTTCTCTAAAACAAGGAGTCCTCCCCTCACTTGCAGCACAGCATCGTAAGTCACTCGGTCCCAGGAAACATGCCAAGGCAATGTGCCTTCCCAAGCCAAGATTTTGTTTTTTGGTGGTTAGACCTTTGTAGTTAAAACCTTGAGGTACTTCCAAGTGCAGACAGAATGAAGGCAAGCATTCCCTAAAGCAGAGTAAGCCACCCTGGCTTCCCCCTGCCAGGGCTTTCCCAGGAGTGATGTGCTCCATTCCAGCACTGCTCCCAGGGCAGGGTAACGACCCTGAGTCCCCTGGAGACACAAAACACAACAACAACAACCCTTCTGCTGATCTCAAGGAGACAAGAGAGCCAGTCACTCAGCACAGCCACCCAAGGAACAGGTAGCACATCCTCACCCACTTTATGCCAGAGGGAAATGTTTCCATCCAGGCCTCACCTGGTTTCAGGCACACCTTTAGCCAGGTATTTCCAAACCAAGTTTTCAGGACACGTGTTTTTTTATGGCGAAGCTTGAGGTAGCTTCATCCATTTCAAGCCACTCCCAAAGTGCTGGGAATTGACTGCAAGGTCAGTTGTCACTGCTGCAGGGGTGACCCACAATCCTGATTCACACAGCTCCTTTCCCCTGCCTTCACAGGGCAGCCACTGGACACTTACAGGGGAGAGGAGGGACCGTGGGCTCTCCAACTCCTTCAGGAGTCATTGGGTTTTGGTTTTATGCCTGAGCCCCCTCCCAATGTAATAAGGAAAAGTTTGCTTCATCAAAAGGATGTTGCTCTGTTGAGGGAGTGCTCAAAAGGCTGAGTTTTGCAAGGAGCAGCTCCCCTACTAAACCAGCAGCTGCATGACTCCATCTGATCTCTGGGACAGGCTGCAGAGGGGAGATGGAGGCTGGACCATGGGGGAGAAACACTGGTCAGTGCCCCCAGGGATCCTGCCACTCCCTTTGCCTGAAGATAGCAAAATTCTCCCCAGGTAGAGAGTTGCTCCAAAAAGTCAGCCTTCGTACTTTCCCCGGAGCCCCAAGAGAGATGGTAGGTGACCTATAACAATCTGCAGTCCTTCACAGCCTCTGGGGATGGCAGAAGGTCTCTGTTTATTCAGACACTGATGTGCATTCAGAGATCTCAAAGCCCACGGTTTGGGATCCCGGTCATGCCAACCCTCGTGTCAGGCTCTCCAGCTGACCATGGAAAACCAGAGCCACGAGGTTCACACCACTCCAGTCTGACTCCACAGCCACATGCAGGGAACAGCCCCTCTGCTGCCTCCTGCCCTGCCTGGTGCTATTAATAGACAAAGGGAGTATTAAGGCTATTTACAGTAAAGAAATCTTCTTTAACACGGCCTGTTGGGAACCATAAGGTCATCGCCTCCGGGCTCGTCTGTAACTTTTGGTTTACATTTCAAGGAGTGATTTGCTCACACGTCCAGGAGCACGGGCACAGCTGTACGTGCATGGAGGTGTTACCTGTGGTAACTCCCCAGATTCAGACCAAAGGATTTTTCACCATACTGGGAGAAATAGTTCTGCAGGTGGCATTACCAAGTGATGCTGGTGAAGGGCAGATTCGTGCTCTTCTCATTTGCCTGCAAGGAGGTGAGTCCACAGGTGGTCATTTCGAAAGGTCAGCACATTTCCAAGTCTTTTGCATGAACAAAGCCTGCACCTGATGCGGCACCCTGGCACCCAGCTCTCCCCCAAATCCAGCTCTGATTGCTTTGCCTCCCAGAAAATTCAGTGTTGACCAATTGTACTCTTGCACAGGCAGCAAGAGCGTGGAGCCTGTGTATGCACGGAATATACACGAGGTGTCTGATGCAACTCGACACTTTTTATTTAAAACCTGGTTCAGCATCAGCAAATGCCAACTGATTAGCTGTTAAGTAAATTATTTAGTGACTCTGGAAATAAATTTAGCAAGGAGCGGCACCATTTTCCCTAATAGTCTGCCACATGGAAACGAAGCTCAGCAACTGCAGAACCAACTCTAAAAATGAACTTTCCAGGGTTTCTGCAGCACTCTGCTTCTGCCTCTGCCCTCTTACAGCTTTTGCTCACTGCAGAGAGCCATGCCCCAAGCCAGGGGCGGGATACAGGCCAGAGGAGTTAATTCCTCCCAGTGAGCACCCACAATTGGTCAGTGCGTGAGGAGTGCTGGGAAAACAATTTTATCTGCTGTATGTTTAACTTTACTTATCTGAAGCTTAAAGCAAACTCTAGGCTTTCCCCATCTGTCAATAGAGCTTCGTATGGAAAGAACAACACAGGAGAATTTAGTGCCAGCGCAGAAGGTCAGAGGATATACTGTGTTTAATTAGATTAAACAAAAAGTGACTGATGAGCTCAGTGCTCGCTGTACATTTTCCCTATTGCATATTTATTCCTTTAATGTCTGCTCAAAGGAGACATGTCTTTCTCGGACTGCCTGTTGCCTTCCCAGCATGGACACTGGTGGAATTTGACTGGTGTTATTCCCCATGCATGGAGCCAGCAGGGTGCTCTTCCCTTTCCATGCATTCAGCCAGAGAGATAGGCAGTAACTGATTTAATTTGCTGAAATTATGCTTTCCTATGGTTTTATGGGACCAAACGTTCCTGGAAATAGCAGGAGCTGGATCTGTATCCCAGTGCTTTTTATTAACTAGAGCATGCATGGTTAGAGGCAAGATTACATAGCTGGGGCAGGGGATGGAAAAGAGTGGGAACAGCATTAAATTAATGATTTTCCCAATTGTGAAAAGAACTTCAGTTCCTTTCTCCCAGGAAAATCATGAAATATCCTAGGATCAGAAAAGGTAGAGGAAAACTATGAGGAGACAGTAGTGTCCCCAATGCCCACTGCTTCCCCAGGCTTCATCAGAGTTGCTGCAGCCCAGGGACTTGCATAAGTGACACCCTGGCTTTCCCTTCCCTTTGGAGAAAGCCCTGCTCCTGGGGGCTTCACTTCCAGCTCTTCCAAGAAGTGACATGAAGCTGTGGTGCCGTCATGCCAGGGGCCCCGCAGGCTCCAAGATGTTTCACTCACAAGTAGGAGGGTCAGCAAGTGACTCCTCATATCTGGAGCTTTTCTGGCTTAATAAAACAAGGCAGCAAGAGCTGAGAAGGGCAGCCTTTGCACCACAGCCTTCCTCTTTAGCAACTAAATGAGTGGGGGGAGTGTTTGCCCACAGAGTTCACTCCGTGCCAGCCTGCTCCACGGCCACGCACATGCAGCCAAGGAAAAAGAGGCCATTTAGTTTTCCATGTTTAAAAGAATGAATGTGCTTTCTTTTGCTCTTTAAAAAGTAGTTAAGGTTTCCCTAGTGATGATTGTTTCCCTTGACTGGGAAAAACCTTGTCACTCCAGCCGCGGCGGGGAGGCCAGCTTTGTTCATTGTGCTGGCTGCTGAGGGCAGCTGGCAGGTACCACAGAATGCCTCCTCCTGGTGTGCCCTGGCATGGGGGTGACCAAAATGCAGGATTCCGGGTGAAAAACCTGTGATGTGATGGTGCAGAGCTCCATCACATGGGAGTGTGATGGGGTTGTGCTCTGTTTGGCTTTGCCCCTGGAATGGAAAGAGCTCAGTGACTGCTTCAGCACGCACCAGGCTGGGACCACTGACCCCGACGCTGGCAGCAAGTGACAGCCCATATTTTAAATCGCCTTCCTCCTACACAAACTCCTCTCATCCTTGCCGATGCCTTTGCTTCTGTTCTGCACAGCAGCTAAACAGCCTTGTTTTGGCAAGAGGAGCAGCTGGCAATGGAGCAGGTGGGCTTTGGATCAGTGGGCATTTCTTGATTTAGTCACAAAAGGCAGAATACGAAAGTTTCAGCAGCTCCCCGAAACCTGGCAGAGGCAATGCCAGTCCCACGTCCCACAGACGTTGTTGAGCAAAGATAAAGTGAGGCCCAACATCAGACTTCACGGAAGTTAACACAAGGAAACACAGTTTCATGACTGAAAGGCACTTTTGGGTGCCTAGAAATTCTAGTGGAAACCCCCAAGCCCATTAGATAAATTATTTTGATGGTTGCGGATGGATGCTCCTGTTAGGATGTAGCAGCTTCTGCTACTTTCCAAGGTCTCCATCTCATTTAGAGTGAGAAAAAATCCTAATATGTGCATTCTTTTACTTCAAACACTTTGTTTTTCAGAATAGTCTCGTTTTAGCCAGGAAGGATTTTGCCTTTCACAAGAGAGAAGCCACTCCCCTCCGGCTTTGTGAGGAATGCCCTTTTCTCCAGTGGGATCAGGGAGTTGTCCCACCAAGACCAAAGATCTGGGGTAGAGGGTCATAGAGATAAAGCTGCTGCTTCTTGCTGCCTGAAGAGATCTGCATGCACGATAGAGGAGCCTCAGTAAAAATGCGTGAAAGCCAGGAACATCTGCTCGGATCATGGAAAAAATATTCCAGTGTATTGGAAAAAAACAGGAGCTTGTTGCAGGCTCCCTCTTCCTGCTTGTGATGGAGGCAAGGAGAATTAGAAACAGCAGAGGCAGATGAGTGAGCAGCAGTCCTTCAGCTTGACCTCCCCTATGACAATGGAAGGAAACAGAGCGGCTGTGGGAGCCGGGAGCACGGGAGTCACCCATCGCCTGGACGGACATTTGGAACCTCCTCACCCACAAAGCGCGAGCGGAGCGGAGCAGCAGAGCAGGAGCCACGTCAACACCACACTCAGGGAAAACGGCTACAGAGAGGAGAGGTGGTGTTCGGCCTCTCTGTCCAGTTTGGCAAAGAAGGACAGAGGACAAAAAAGCCTAAGTGAGAGCGAAGGTAAAGCCTGTATTGGAGCTCAGAGCAGCCGAGCCTCAAAGCTACTCTTGTCTCCATGACGCATTTCTTCCTGGTGGAGAGCCTTTACTGAAGCAAAGCTGAACACCTCCCAGCGCAGATCAGCCACAACTGACCCTCCCATAAAGCCAGTGGAATTATTAATTGCCGGCATTAGACATGTTCAGCCTACTTTCCTGAGTGGGAACTGATCCAGATCTCTGCAAATGTATTTGTTACTCATTATGTACACACCAATACGATTTGTTAAGCAATTTTCAGCTTGGAAAAAGTAAGTGAGTAATTCAGAAACAGCTAATCACTTTTGGTGGACTGCTGCTTAAGCTGTACAGTGCTTCTTCCTCAGAAAGCAGCTAGCCTTTAAAAGTCATCAGACTATAAAAATCCTTGCTGGTAGCCAAACGTGGGCCTTGGTGAATTGATCTGTGAGAAGAGTCCCAGAGCACGGCAGCTCATTGGTGCAACATGCTGATGCACAGAGCTGCAGGCAGCCAGATGAGGCGTCCAGCTGAGAAACAGGATGTGCTGTCCAAAGACCTGACCCTGCATCCCTCTATCAGGGAACTTGTCATCGGCTTTGATGGAAACTGCTCTGTTTCCATCTGGAGACTTGTGTTTGATCCCTTTCCCAGTTCCAGGGTATTCACCACCATCTTTCTGGTTCCAAACATCGTTTCAGCTCATCAGCTCCTGCATCAGCACAGCACATGCTGGGGACACAGGCTCCTGAGCCTGTGCTGGCTCTAGCACCTCTCACTCTCACGCTGCCGGTGGGGAAGGATCACCGCAGCCTTCCCAACCCTGCCACTGTGAATCCCGAACTGCTGCTAGCTCCCACATGCTGAGACTAGGAGACGTGCCCTTCTTGACAACAAAGAACTGCATCGGTCTCTGGTTACTCCCTTTGAAGCCCAGCGCAGCACCCTACAGGCCAGAGCTGCAGCTTAGGATACGGAAGAGACTCAGCTCCTGAAAGTCACAACAGAGTGTCCCGGAGGGCAGTGGTTTGGTAAGGCACAACCTTCCCGCAAGAAACAACCTGAACAAAAAAGCTGTGCTCATACATGTCAGGGACATGGGATGGGAGCTGTAGGCTTTGCCATGTCCTCCCAAGGATGACCCAAACCCTGGAGCCCTTTGGGAAAGAGGGGTGTCAACACAGGGCATGTTGGGAACACAGGTAGTCAGACCAGCAGGAGATGGTAAAAGTCCCAGTCATTTCCAATCTGGCTGATTTAAACTGGTAGGTAGAGTTAATCACAGGACAGGGGCTGCCAAACACTCTTCTACAATTTGAAGGTAAGTTTTTAGAGATTTAAACCAGGATGACACATTTACAGTCTGCCTGGAGGCACTTGGGTCAGAGACACCAAACACAGGAGTAACCTCACTGACTGGAACAAAGCAGCTTTTAATACTTGTTTTTTTAGTCTGATTTCTTTCTGTCAGCCTCAGGAGGCAACCCAGAAATCTTGGTACTGGACGAGTCTGCTCTCTGACAAGGGCCATGACACGAGCTGAAATGCCCAGAGCTCGTGTCCCCAGAGAAGGGGGGCAGACAGGGATCTCCTCCCCCCTCAGAGCAGGCACATGCTGTGGTGTGATGATACCACATCACTCATCCTTCCAGTCTGACATTACCAGGCGCGGTGGACACGGGCCAGACAGGGCTGCCACTGACTTCCAGTGCTGCTGTAGCCATGTGAAGCATTTCCTCTGGCATAGCACAGAGGGCATTGATAGGATGCTGCAAATGTAACACTCGAGGAACACAGTGCCCATAAGCACAGATGATACACAAGCAAGGTTAACCAAGGCGAGGCATGCGATGTTAGCGAAGCAATCTGGAGGAGAAGCTGGATGAGAAAGGCCTGGCTTGCAGACTTGAGTTTGCTGTTGCTGAAACCCCCAGAACTTCAAACTGGTTTTGGAAACAGAAAACCTTTCTATTAGTGTTCCCTTTCTCTGCCTGCTCATGGAGTTAGATGCCTGCTCTTCTGCTGTTTGACCATAACTGCACTTCACTTTGTGGAGTGTGTGCGTGAGAAATGCATCTCCTTCCCATGAGCATTTCCAAGTGAAATGTTCAGATGCTTTTTAAGTGCCTTCCGTGAAGTGGCAAGGCAAAGCTGGAAGGGAAGAAAAGAAAGGGCCAAGCTCTGGCTCTGGAAATTTGTTTAGAATAGAAAATTTTTAAAATTAGTCATTAGCGCTGAACATCCCCACATTTACTGGGTATAGGAAGTGTAAAGAGGTGATTTAGAAGAGCAGTTATAAGTTTCATAAACATGACTAAACTCTAAAGCTAAATGTTCAACAGGCGTGACCTTTTAATTCCCCTTTAAATCAGTTTAGCACTTTCATTTGTGTTTGGAGTCCCTCATGTTTGGATAGCACTTTGGTGATTTAAAGTACTATTTAGGAGTTTTATTGTCTCTCCTGCTTTGGAGCTGGGACCACAAATCCTCTGCTAAGTGGCTGGAGGAGTTTCTGCTTGCACAGGAGCTGCTGGGAGCACCAGCCTGCCTCGGTTGTGGCTCCCCAGCACTCCCAACACATCATCATGGGATGATCCCCTTTTCCTAGGCAGCTCCTAAATACAATCAGCAACCAGCAGAAGCTCCTCCAGGAATGGAAGTGCAGCTTGATGCTCCCGGGTCTCAGATCCTTTCAGAAGGAGCATAGTAGAAAGATGATGGCTTTGGGAAACTTCTTTGCCCAGAAAGGGGCATTGCAAGCAGCCAGGAAGCCACAGGCAGATGCCAGGCAGCACCTTCCTCGCAGTTGCAGACCTGCTGTATATGCACCACACAGTGCCCAAAGCATCTTCCCAGGAGACTCGGCACAGCATCTCAGAGGTTTTGGTCTTTAAAGAGCACTAAGGGCTATTAAAACATGCAGCCTAAACCTGAAGGCAAAGAGAGATTTGTTACAGGCACTGTGCTCCCACAGAGCATCTCACCGTGTGCTGCAGGTAAGGGCAGTGCAGGTCAGCTTTTCAGCTCTCCATTACTCCTGGCACCAGGCCTTGTGGGCATACAAGAGACTTCTCTCCATCAGAATGAGACAGACATAAGCTCATTCACCATGGTCTGCTTCCAAGCCCACCTTGTTGGTGCCCTGAGACTTCCTCCTCCACCAGCTTTCCAGCCACACTGCCCCGAATGGATATGGGAAGCACAAACCACGCACTTAAGAAGCAGCTGCTTGTGGGGACTCCTTCCTCACTGGACACATCAACCGCAGGCTGTGCTGAAGCCAGGGGCTCCCAGGAGCACAGCAAGGCCAGCTAATTACAGGGCTTCAAACATGGACCATCTCACAGGCTCAGCTGCTCATTCCCAATTCTCCACGCAGCAGCGTCAGGCTGAGAGCAGGGACTTGTATCCCCATGGACTTCAGCCACACTACCCCATTCCCTATCCATACGGATCCAGATCCCGATGCACTCATGCTCTGCCGGGCAGGATGCTTGCCACTGCCACACCCGGGAGCGGGCTCACCCAGCCTGGCACGGACAGAGGGTGGCACCAGCCCGGCAGAGCCAGAGCACCGGCTCTGGTGCCACGTGGGACCCTGGAGACCAGGATGGAGGGAGCAATTCACGTTAACAGCACACCTCAGCTGCCCCCTGGCCCACTGCAGCACAAGGGCTGACAGCGAGCAGACCTCACACAGAACCAACAGTAATTTTATCCCCAGCTTCATTTTCGGAGTTAGAGCCCTACGTGCACCCCTTCACCATTTCAGTTATGAGTCATTGAAAAATGTCAGCTGTAGCCACGCAGCTCAGCTCCTGCAGGGCCAGGTACATACCTCTGCTCCCAAAGCACACGTCCTGCCACGCCTGCCTGCTGCGAGAGCATCCGAGGAGCCGGCTGGGCAGCCCTGTGCCGGGGGAAGGCCAGCGCGGCGCTGGGGGAAGAAGCCCTCACGGCAGCAGGCAAGGGGGTTTCTTCCTACACCGCTTCTTCCACGCTGCCTCTGAAGCTTGTGCGCAGAGCTGGCAAGCCCTGCTGCACCCCGGCACTCCCCTGAGCCCTTAGGGAAAGGAACGGGATCCTCAGAGACACACAGAGGGTTACCCAACCCTACATCCTGGTGTGGCACGTGGGGTTGGATTTTCCAACCCAACCGTGCGCTGACATGCAGGGGTGGGGCGGGGGAAGAAAAAGAGGATTTCAGCTGTTAACTCCTAAGAAATTGAGGGAAAAACTTATCACTCCTGTATAAATGGCCACAATCTCCTGTGAGCTGGTGCATGCCATGCTGCAGAGGTGCCAGCTGGGGGAACGCTGGGTTTTTGGTGGAAAGTGGAATGCAGGGGCCAGCAAAGAAATTGTCTGCTGTGGTGCCTGTTTACAGCCCTACACAGGGTGCTGGGGAGGAAAAGGTTTCTCTAACTCAGAAGGGAAATGCTCATCTGAAACAGGAAAACGGAACTTTCTTTTGAGCATTAATAGTGGAAAATCACCTCTGCAATGGCTGTGTGCTGAATCCCTGGGTGTGCAGCAGGGAGATGATGCTTGGGGAGAAACACCCTGCCCCTGCCACGTCGGCTCTCTTGGGACCCCAGGCAAGCCCTGGGGGCTGATGCTGGCACAGGCACGAACAGGAACATGCTGAGGTTTTGGGGGGAAACACTGTTCAGGTCAATAATGTTTGAGGCAAAAGTCAAACAGAGCTGGCGAGCGCCCTACGTGGGAGTCCCGGATGTGGGAAGAGAGGGTCTAAGTTCTACAGCAATGCTGACAACACGCTGACCACAAACAGCATCACCCAAGGGTTACCCAGGCAATTCAGGTTCATAAAGATAGATCCAGATAGTTCTGGTTGCTTTTTTTTTAAAAAAAAAGGGAAATTGTTTCTAAACTAAATATTTCTCTTGAAAGAGGCTATTTTAAGGCGAGTGGAGTGACACAGTGTGACATCCTTTAGAGAGGTAGAGATCATGTGCTTCGTATTAAAACCCAGATAGCCTTTCTTGGAACAGCACTGTTATGGTTGAAGAGGATTCTCGAGAATTTTCTGGTCCAAAAAAGGAGACAAAGATGAAGGGTAGTTATATCTAGCCATATAATCGTGAGGGCACTTGCAGAGGCAATACAATGAACCCGTTATAAACATGGGTGTAGCACAGGCAGAATTTAGCTCATTGTGTCCTAGCGTTTCTAAATATATTTTGTCTTGAGGGAAGAGCAAGGGAGAAGAGAAATGAATATAGGGAAGACGCCCAGTCTTCTGAACGACTGGGTTTTCCATCAAAGCACAAGCCCACGATCTCTGAGGCTGCATCTGTGGGTAGCAGTCGGTTGTTGAAGTCCTTCTGCTGCAGGCAACTATGTTTAGCTTCTCTTAGAAGGTGAAGGAAGGAGAAGAGGAGGAAAAAAACTTAGTCATCTTCTCCCCTCAGACATTTTGCTGTTCATTTACTTCAGCAGCACATGAAGCACTTAGTCACTCTGTCTCTGACAGGCTTTTTCTATTTTTATTTTTCCAAATCAAAATAAAAAGGGAAAAAAGAGGTTCCTTCCTAAATAAGCAGCTAGTGGAGGAGGCTGGGGGTGTGAGCGGCGAGTGACCAGGACTTCACCCCACAGCTCAGTGGCTGCTGCAGACACCCAGGCGAGTGCTTGCAGAGTGCAGGAGGAGAGAGAGCAGGCACTGCCACTTCCTCTCACTCAGTGACAGCTCGATGAGCTGCTTCAGCAAGCCAAGGTGCCAAGCATCCTCTGGAGCTGAGATCTGCTCCATGCCCTGCTACAGGGATTTGGTACCTGCCCTCACAGTAAAATCAGTGTTTTAACACGCCACTCATGCTCCAGGTGTTTTCCTACAGCAAGGCAAGGACCACCTTGCAACCTAAACCTCACATCCAGCTTGACTGTCCTCCATTTCCCAACTCAGAAATACACTGTCAGAGCAGCACTTCCTTTGGGGTTGATTTTAGTAAGCCAGCAAGTACAGCTCCTGCATTAGAGTCCTTAAGCATAGAAACTTTTGTCAAAACTGGCTTTGTCCAACAGTGTTGTAGAACACAGAAAACTGGTGCCCTTCCTGACTCCTCTCATCCTCAGGACCACAGAGGGCCTTTGACATTGTCCCTTCCTCCAGTGAGCCTTTTGATTGTGAAATGCAGGCACCAGCACCAAGGTGCACACTGGTGCTGAGATGCTGCCTCAGAAGGGAGAGCATGAACAGCAAGAAACAAAGTGTCTCTGAATGCAAGCGCAATCTAGAGCTGGGTATTTGGATTATCTCCCATGCACAGTATCCTGAAGGGTCCAAGGACAGGGAGGCAATCCCCAAAACTCCCATCATTTCTTCCCCCCTCAGAAAGCAAACCCGCTGGCATGGCAGTGACCCAGTGCACTTTACAACTGACTCAGGATGGGGTTTTTGGAGGGCTCAGAAGGCACCCAGATGGCTCACAGCTTCCTGTTGCTTCAGCTTTACAATAAAACATAAATAGATCTTCATTCTTTGTTGACATTTGATGCTGTACAGCAAAACAGGCATTGTTAACCTAAAAATAGGAAATGCTGTGGCAGCTTTGAAGAAATTCAGCGTTTTTCCTGTACTGATGCAAACACAGTGGCCGAGTGCCAGATGCCTCTGTCCTGCTTTGAAGAACGATGAAATTCTTCGCAGCGCTCATAAATTACCGCTTTGTTAGCACCCGGCAGGCTCCGGCGACACCAGCAAACCCTGGTATTTCCTTCTTCTCCCTCGTAAGGGAGGGGGGGATGCTTAATGCTACATTTCATCCCCGGTGCAGATGGACAGCCCCGCGCGCCTATCGCCGAGCGGAGCGCAGGCGGAGGTTGCCAAGGCACCCGCTGACGCACAGCCGGGCCCCACTTCTACATTTTTCCATTACACGGTGTTGAAGCTTGCAGAGCAGGAGGTAGCCTTCCTGAGCGAGCAACTGAGAGATCAGCGAGATGGCAGGGCTCTGCAAGGCATGCTGCGTGCTACTTACCCCACTTTTAAAAGGAGGAGTGCACGGTGCAGCCAGAAAGCTGCCTTGTTCGGAACAAATGAGTGCACGTTCTCAGATCTGGCTTGAAAAAAGGGCACACCTACTACTACACCTCTCAGAGTGTGGGTATAGAAAAGTCAGGGTTCCAAGCAGAGCGAGGTGTGGGTGGAGAACCAAAAATTCCTGGTGGCTTTCCCCGTGGAGCACAGCGGTGACTGCTGGGGGAGGATGGGCTGACACAGTCCTCACCCCAGCGTGTTACACAGGTACCGGGCACGCTGGGACCAGGGCGATGTGACTGTACCAGCACAGGCACTGCTGCCTGTCCCACCCACAGGGATGCCCACCCACTGCTGTGCCATCATCCCCAGCACGATTTACAGGGGCTGAGCCAGCCCTGCTCACGCCTGGCACAGGTCTCTGCCTTGCAGCATGGATGGGGAGCAGCAGCACAGCCTAACCAGCCACAGGACCCCAACCAAGAGCAGCTGCTTGCCATACACACGCTCTCTCCCAGCTCCAAGCTTTGGTGGCTCTCAGGGTCAGATCTCTCCAGATGTTCATCTTAGTTCACAGACTGATTTTAACCCTCCTCTCCCACTGCTGGGTGCCAACAACCACAGGGATGGTCCTTCAGTCAGCAGCTCAGGGCAGCAGCCTGCCCCCCTCCTGCACGAAGCCAGAGCTATGTGACACCTCTGGTCACAGCTCATCTACCTCCCACACAGCTCGAAGCTGCAGGCCAGGCTTGTGAGGTATTAAATGCCACCAGACACAATAACTTATGCAGTTTTTAACCACCTCAGAGCCTCAGAGATAGGAAACTGGGGAACATCAAGCCATTTTTAAGCATACCTATTTCAAGTACAACTCAAACATTTTGGTGGATGGAGTATGCTTGCTAGAAGTTCAGCTAACTGTTAGACAGTTTTACACATGGTGTAATTTCATCATGACAATTCAGGATTAACATTTCAGGGTCACTGTTTCCTCCTTGGTCCTGTGCTCACAATCCGATTTGTCCTTCCCTGGTGTGGGCAGAAGTAGGAATCTCAGCATTCCTTGCAGGGATCTCCTGCCCTGCAGGGTTAATTCCCCCACCACTCTGGGGCACTGTGCAAGTACTGGGAGGCTGCAGCTGCTATCACAAAGCCACCCCCCTTAGCAGTGTGCTGGCTCACAGTGTGGCAATCCCATCTGCGAAGTCAGGGACCAGCAGACAGGTGTAAAACTGAAGTATTAGTTCAGTGGTACTGACCCCTGGCTTGGGAAACCTCCCCTGTCTGAAGGAAAAAAATAAGGCAAAAACTCCCATGTGTTTCCAAGCTCTTGAATTGCTCCTGTTGTTGATTAGGGATGGAAGGAAGCTACAGAAAGGCAGTCTCGCATCTGGGATGATCACTAGAAGTTCCCCACATTGCCCTTGTAGATTTTCTATATGAAAAACAAGTCCAGCTCTCTACAGAGAAGCACTGAGACCTTCACAGTCTCGGAACAAAGGGTACCATCATCAACTAGAAATCACAAGTTACTTTTTGGAGCTAGTTGCTTTTTGGTGACCTTGCTGAGCTCCACTGCTTGGCTCCACTGTTTGGAGCCACTGTCTGGCCTGTGGAGAACAAAACCTTATTTTTTACTGCTAAGTCACAACTCTGTGCAACAGCATATGGCTGCCAGGGATTTTCAGGGATGTAACTGGCCTTACAGGATCCCTGGCTTTACAGGGAATGAGGAGGAGAGATTTGCACAAAATGAGCTGTACTGCTTTGCAAATGTACTACCCCTGTCACATGGCAACCTGCTAATACAAGCGATATTTGCATTTTTTGCATAAAACCAATTTGGATTCACTGTTCTTTCACCTGCGCAAACACCAAGACTCTCTGCATGAAAAACAAGTTAGGAAGCTACTGACAAACAAGTAGCATTCCTGATGCTACCGCTTCAGGAACTACTGAAAAAGTTTCATGTGCTCCCTCTTAGAGACGACAAGGTGTTTCAAACCACAGCCATCACAAGACGTTTGAGTCCCAGTGACAGCCTCATCAGTGGGGGAGGCTCACACCTCCTCAGCAGTGTACACCGATATTGCACGGGTAGGATGGCACAGCCAACTAGGGACACGTCCCCAGGACACCACTGGGGAGAAGCATCCATTTCTCCTGAGCTGGCATCTCCAAAATGTCCAAGAAAACTGCTGCCAGCACTCTTCCTGCGCATGGGCCCTGGGCCAAGGGCACAATTGCCACCCCGGGGTTCGGCACTGACCGTACAGCAGCACTTGCAGAGCTCTGCACAGGAGCTATGCAAATGTTGTGGCTAGATCTTCTCCGTTCCTAATCACGAATGTAATTGTCAATGCAAAGCTGGTGTGCCCAGGTAGTGACTGCCTGGCCCCTTGCCTCAGCCTGCTTACCCCTGCATGAGGGGAAGGCAGGGACCCTCAACACCCATGCTCCAGCTCATCAGGGTCGACACAAAAATCTCACAAAACTTAAATCTGTTAGTGGTGTTGTCCAGGCAGTGGTACTGTGGATGCAGAGGAAGAATCAAAACCCCATAAATAGAAGTATTTCATCTTGGCTAACACATGCTTATGGAAACAGCAGCACAGGTCTATCCCTCTTATGTAGTCACCAGCACAAGCAGACATGGCACAAGTAGAGGGAAGGTGTCCTATTTTACTTAGATTATAAACAACTGTAAGCTTTTTAGGGCATTACAGTCAGTCATTCTGGAATGGAAAAATTTATGTGCTGGAAACAGTGTCTTGTTAATGAGCTAAGGTATTTTTAGTATTTTTAATAGCCACAGGGTGGTTGAGATATTAACAAAAAATGTGTTGATGAGGTGACTGTTTGTGACACCCGCTTATGTGCCAGACAAGAATAAAGCATTCTCAAGTCAGTGACTGGCACATCCCAGAGAGTGGCTAGATGAGGGGAGGGTGGAAGAGGAGATTTTTGTTTTCTGTATAGAGAGGTAGTTTAAAAAAGGATCATTGAAAGCATTTGGAAAGTTTTAGCCACGGCAAGCAACTAACAGAGACTCTTTTGGAAGATGCAGGTCCCATTAAGAGGTTGTTAATTTGAGTTTAAGCAGCTCCAAAGGCAAGGAGCAGAAACAGTCACAGAACCGAGGATCTGGACAAAATCAGGAGGGGAGCTGCAGCTGCGTTTCAGCTGCACAGCAATCAGTGCTGGGATTTGGGACTGGTGGCAGAGCTCACTGTGAGGGCTCTTGGTTTCAAGTGGAAAGTTTTAGATGCAGGGGGACGGGTAATGCTCATGTGGGGCAATATCCTTCACTCCACAGCACCGTTGCTTCCTTAGATTAGGAAGAGGACAATATAAAAAATTGTCCACTCCAAGAGACTGGTCTCAAGAGCTGGATTTTGTGAGTCAGTCCCGGGTCTTGTTGAGTCTCTCAGTCCCATTGGAAAACATTAAAAGAAGCCACCCTCTCTTCAGACAAGCCTGTCCTTTGTGCGCTGGAGATCCCGTTCTGGTGGCGTGGGGCCCTTCGTCACTCCTGTGCTGCTCTTGGGCCACAATGGGAAGGCTGTGATTTGGGGGAACCACCCTGCCCCAGCTGGGCACAGGAGAGCAGCTCCTGAATTGAAGGCACGTGGTAAATTCACCCTGGATGAGCTTCCCTTTACAGAGCCCTGTTTGAGCAACTTTCTGGAGCCAACTTTTAAAGTCTGCAACTTTTAAAGCACCCAGGAGCATTGCCTGGCTCTAATTTAACCTTGTGATAATTTCAACCCATGTAAATGAAAGCCATAGGGGCAACTTGTGCCTTTCAGCCCTGTGAGAGAGCAGCCACGCCAGCCAAGCATCCCATGTCAGCTGAGCATCCCATGTCAGCCAAGCATCCCATGCTCAGGAGCCATTAACACCTGAGTCAGGGGAAGGGGGACAGAAAGAAATGGAATATAAAGCCTGAACTTGGGCTTGGAGCTTTGCCCTTTGGGTAGCTGCAGGCAGTGGGTGCTGCATGCACTTGCTGCATGCTTTGAGAAAGCTGAGAGCTGCACACAGTGATTGAGAGTTGATACCAAAGCTGTGATTACTCAAATTAAGATGGGACTTCAACACCAAGCACTGGTCCCACCATGCACTATGCTACATCATCTGTGCATATGTGGCTGAAGATATTTTCCTCCCTGATCCATTCCTATCCCACATACACAGTGCTTGCTCCTCCCCCTCCTCATTTTCTGCCAGACACACAAAAGAAACTTGATCAGCACCTCACTGTGGCCATCTCTTGCAATGGAGAGAGCCAAGGAAGAGCCAGATGCTCACTGTATCCTGGAACCCCATGCCCCAGGGCAGCCCTACACAGCCAGGGTGTGATGCTGATGCTGTGCCTGGCAGCCAGCTCCGTCCCTGGTCCACCAGCAGCCAGAATTCGCTGTACTATCACTTTGGCACACTCCTTCCTTCCTTGGCAAGACAGGCCAGAACTAAACTTTTCCATTGAGACGGGTAAACAAAGACTTTGCTTTTTCCCCTGTAACAAAGTTTAGCCCAGGAAGTCACATGAGCGCAGCTGCATCCAGCATGTATATCCAAAATGGCTCGAGCTGCTGGCGGAGTATGGATGTACAAAACCTGATACAGGACAAAGCTCTGCCCTGGAAATGCACTTCCACAAGTGCGTGGAATTGCACCAGAAACATCCTGTCCTTCCGCACGAAGGCCAAATCTGACCCTTGGCTGGCGTGGATTCCCCTGCCACACACCATGTGTCAGGAGGACACACTGTCACTAAGACTCTGTGTCCTGGCTCTCTCCCTAACTTCCCACAGCCCCCAAAGCCTCCCTCTGAATTGCTGTCATGTGTTCTCCCAGTGCACAAAAGGCACCCTCAGCAGGACACTGAAAGCAGGTACAGGAATTTTGCTGCTGGAGGAGCCCAGCTGCCCCAGCCAGCCTGAGGACAGAGGCTGGAAAACTACCCTGCAAAATATCTGTGCTCTGGAGTATGCAGAAACTATGAGCAGTTTGCCTTAGGGGCAGCAAAAACACAGGGATTTGCTGATGGTCATTTTCTGCTATTAGAGCAATAAATCCATTCAACTGTCAGCCAAAATGCCAGAGAAAAAGAATGTGAGCTTAGGGAAAACAGGAAAAAAAAAAAGTGTTATTAGTTGAAAATATTTTCCAGCAACTTTTAGAGGCAGTTCTGAGCCCAGCACCAATCAGTCAGAAAACCTGCTACCTCTGAACCCGTGCCAGGCTACCCCCGCAGCTACTGTGCTTCCCCTGGACCTCCTCACCCTGCACAGAGGTTTGCAAACTCCAAAACACTGGGAATTTCATCTGAAGCCCTTGAAGAAGATAGCAAACACAGACTGTGCCCTTTTCCCTTCCCAGGGAGGAAGGCAGGCTAGGAGGTTCAAGGGCAGCACGAGGTGTTGACTCGGCAGTCTGCGGAGCTGGTGCTGTCCCAAGCCTGCATTTTGCTCGCTGAAAAATCATTTCCATTGATGCCATTTTACTGCATCCCCACTTGTGCCCCTTCTCTTACCTCTCTTTCCTCTTTGGTGGGCTTTTCTGGATGTTTCCCGATGGGGGACATTGTCCTAGTAACCTCAAACTGCCTTGTGGTGAAAATGCAAGGCAAACCAGTCCAGGTGAGCACATCTGTGGTGGCTCAGCTTCTCTTAAAGCTGAATCCCTGCTGCTGCCTGCAAAGGTGCCTTCAGCATGGGCTGCTGACAGCAGACAGGATCCAACATCTTGGGATCCTTTTGCTGCTCAACGGGACATTTCCAGCCCCTATATTGGGGCTGCCTGTCTGCAGGCAAGAAGCTCTGCCCTGTCTTGTTCCCAGTAAATGCACAGATACGGAGGCGTTTAGCTGGAAAACTGTTAGTAATCCCATTTCCCGGGGATCTGGGGGCTGTTGCCTCAGCTGGAGTCCCCTACCTCATGTTGCAATACGCCATGGCTGCCTGGTGGGAGCCAGTGACAGCCAGTTCCAGCGTTCCCACTCAACGGCTCTCTCCCTGCGGAAACGAGCTGTCAGGGCTACACAACCGGGATGACAGCTTCCAGTTGTGCTGTGCTCTCAGCACGCAGCCCATTCCCGGTGGATGGGCAGGATCCTCAGCCCAGGTACCTTCCCCACGTCCAGCAGGCAAGCTGTTCTGTTCGGATCCCTCCGGCTGATTTTGGCAGCTGTGAGTGGGGCAGGCTGCTCTGTGGGTCAGTGCTTGCTCTCAGTGACCAGGAAAGATGGATCAGCACAGCACAGCGCTATCAAACTGCTCCTTCATGCCGAGCACTCCCAGCTCACGCTCAGAGACACAGAGGTCCCAGGCTGAGGTGCTGCCAGACCAGCACAGTAACCACATCACTAGAAGGGCAGTGACCCCTCTCCCTGTGGAAGAGAGTGACTCTCCAGGACCGGCAGGATGTCCCTGACTGGCACTGAGCAGAAACTCACTTGCAGCAGTGAGACTGAGAGGCAGGAGGAGGGCAGGAGCCGGCCAGGGGCCTTGGCACTGATGCCCAGAACATGGGGTTGCTGTGGGACAGGCAGTCTCACTGGAGCACAGGGCTTACCCCAGGGCACATCTTCAAGAAGATGAAGTAGAGCCAAAGCAGGACAGACCCATGACGAGTTTCCTGACACGGGACTGGGCTGCACTACCATGATCCATCACCGCTTTCTGAATTCAAGGCCAGGCCGTGCTATCTGACCACGTTCATACTGGGGTAGGATGGAAACTGAAAGCCATGGTGATGACCCAGCTGAGGGGAAAGGAGGAATCAGCTCGACGTGTTGCGATTTCCGCTCAGCCCTGTTGATTCCTGCAGTTACTGAAGTGGCACTGTTTGTTGATGTAACAGGGACTGACTCAGTGGGAACAAACCCTGAGGGAAAGGTCCTTCTGAAAGATTTGTTCCTATTATTTACTCTGTGGCTTAATCAGACATCTCTACAGAAAAATCATCAATAACCTCGCCTTGTAATTTACTGAAAATGAGGTCACTGGCCCTGATTCACTTACAAGGGGTTTTGTAGGAACCAAAATGCTACAGAAGAAGAAAGTGAGCCCACATCTTCCACGTCCCAGGACTGCCACCACCTAAAGCACGTTTTGAGTGCCTGAGTCTGAAAACGCATGTTTGTTTTCTTGTCCTGGGACACACTTTCTCCAGTTGCAGATGGCAAACAAGGAGATATGAGAACATGCATTTTTGCTACAGCTGCATGAAAAGCCAGGTGGTAATGAATTGCATATCCATGCCACACATCATCAAGACGTTCTATCAAACACAAAGCTCTGACAAGGAAATTACAAGATTTGGCTTCATCCTTCCACTCTGATGCAAAGCTTCATTTGAACTTTAAGCTTATCTTTGCAATGTCGAGTGTGAACATCTGCAATTTCTATGGGATCTAGAGGAAACCTCACAAGAGCAATCTAGCAGACAGCCATTTAGCATAACCACATTTCTAAACTACAAGGCGACCATATTAAATCAGGTTCCTTTCAACACACACGGAGAAGAAGAACAGGAAAGGCAGAGGCCCCAACAGCTCTAGTTTGAGACTAGTGTTTCATGCAAGCGACATTTTTCCAAAACATAAGCAGTAGGTAGAAAGCCTACCCCTAGATTGATTCAACTCTACCATTACTTTAAAAAAGCAATGCAAAACAACCCACCCTCGAATCGGTCATGAGCAAGTAGAAGGTCACTGGCTTGCTTGGAAAGTCCTCGTCTCCCCACTCCCCGTGCCTCAGCGCCACCCAGCCAGTTACTGAACGCAGGCTTGTAGCGCCCAGAGTCTGGCAATAAAGAACGTTTCCAAGGAAAGAGGTTGGGTTGGCAGCTGAGACATCAGCAGATAAACGCACAGAAAAGAAAGTTACAGTTTCCCAGAGGAGCAGCCCTTTAATGCCATTCCCACCTGACGAGTTTCCCCTATTGCGCAGCTTCCTTGAGGTTTGTCTTAGATTCTTTGATAAGATATTGGGAGTTTACATACTGAGGAATTGTCATCCTCAAGAAGAGTAACACATAAGCATTAAAGCCTTTGAATCAGGTTTTTCAGATGCACACAAGCACTTCTCTCCACAGTTCATTACACACAGTGAGTAGCTTCAAAAGTTTAGGTATCTACGCAGTGCCTTCATGCTGCTACGGTGGCACTGTGTAGATTCCTAAACTCATGGAGTGTCCACTGATCCTCTCTGGGCTGTGGGACACAAACAAGGTTGCAGGGACCTACAGGAACCCAAACCTCCACCCCTGCCCCTAGGTGTAGGGGAGGGCACATGGATATGACTGTGAGCCAGCCACAAGTGCTGCAGCCCATGTGGAAGGAGGCAATCCTGATTTGCCAGGTGCCCGCTGATCCCTGCCACCTCCCTCTGCCCCATTTTGCTCTGGCAGAGCAGCCCACGCACAGGATTCCTTCACGGCTGAGACAGCTGCTACAGCTGGCACGGAGACCCTGGACCTAAGGGGTGGAGATGTGCAGGGCCACTCATCCAACGCAACCCAGAGGCGGATTTTCGGTCTGTGTTTCTGGGTGGTGCCTCACAAGAAACAGGGAAGGCGTTGCAAAGTCATTTTAATCTGGTAAGCCTTGTCCCTACCTGATCTCATTAATCAATTCCTCTCAGAGAGAGCAGTAATTTCAATGGTATGCTGCCAAACTCCCTCCTCCTCCGCTTCTTGAGTGATCCAAAGGTGCTTTACATACCACAGCACCTGTGCCTGGATCAACAGGCATCTGCCTTCTGCTCTCCACTCTCCTCCACCAGTAAATCCGGTATTTCACACCCCACACACTCACACTCGTAAGTCCAAGCAGCGAACTTTTCAGTTTTAGCTTGATTCATCCTTTCGGCATCATTTCTCCCCAGACTTGCCCACTAAAGCTGAGGCCCTTTGTGCAACACAGAGCTACATCTCCAGCAACAGACCCTCCATTTCACAGGCTATGGCAGCCGTCCCTCCCAGCAAGTTACTCTTGTTTTCCTGGGCGATGTGGCAAGCATTAATCCCTTTGTTTTCCTATTACTTCTGAAGAAACGATTGCACTCAGCATTTGTCACCCCCAGATCTCCCTGATGATGTGGGACACAGTTCCATGGGCTCTGTCACCGCCGGAGCGCAGCAGAGCAGAGGGGTGGGCAGGGAAAACAGAGCCCTTCCCAGAGAGCAGTGGCATCAGCCTGTGAAACGTGCCAGGGTGTTTCTGACGGGCTGCCCTGCACAGCAGACACAGAGCACTTGGGAATTGCGAGTGGTGACTGAGATGAGGCAAAGTTCCCTTGTCACTGCCAGCACTTGTGGGGGTGGCCATGGCATGCCAAACAGGCAGCGCCAGGTACCAGGGAAGCACAAAGCAACAAAGGGCCTGTGTGCTCCAGCACAGAGTGGTGAGGGATGAGGGAGAAGGGCTAGCACTGGTAGGATGTGAGGAAGAGGGAAGGCAGAGTAGCCCTTGCCTGCTGGGCTGCAGAGCTGAGCACTGCCCTGCTTCTTCCCCACCAAAAATCCTCGCACTGACAAAATAGCTTCTTACAACATTGTTTCTGTGAATCTCAGCTGTCCCTGAGAATGAAAAATCTCTCTGCAGCTCAAGCCAGTAAAATCTAAGTTGCAGGGTGGTGGGACACCCTTCTGAGGATGCAAGTGGGTTAGGCAGAAAGAACCCCATATCTGAAGTCTAACAGCATTCCATAGAGACACCACAGCTCACATTCAGAGACTGCTCAACTATTCCATTGTGATGGAAGGCCTTTCATCTTAAGAATAAGTCAAATCAAGTAAATGACTTTGCCTCATTCATTAAAACCTTCTCTGCACCTGCCTATAGCCAGTGGCCCATAATTTGCCTGACACAAAACACTGCACTGCCACAGGAATAAACATCCTGAAGTCCCTCATTTCCAGAAACTGAAGGCACTTGACACCCCTGAAACCAGACCTCTGCCCTCCCCCATCACCATGCTATGCAGCACTCAGGCACTTCATCCACCCCAGCCTCCCCCTGTTCCCATCTCTCTGCCACAGAGAATCAGCCGTGCCTCAAACTTTCCAAGCACCTGTCACTCCTCCCTGTCTGCCCCAACAGCCCTACCTGTGACAGGAATTCCCACAACAGTCCATCATCGTTGGCTGGCCGCGGGCACCCCTGCATCGCAATCCCGCGGGAAAGGCTCCTCCGCCCGCCCGCTGGCAGCCCGAGACGTGGCGAGCTCCGGGAGAGGCACTGCCCAAAACACTAAGTGCTCTCCTGCCTCATGTTTTGCTCCTCAGCCTCTGACAACAGGCCAGAGCTGTGCCCAGGAGCCTTTATAACTCGCACGTGGCAATTCCTTCAGCTAGAGGCAGTTTTCCCAGAGGTTTCCCGGATCTCCTGTGCGAGGCTATTGCCATAAATCAATTGGATTGCTTAGTCACCTCTGTTTGTCCAGTCAGTGCCAAGGCAGACCTGCTATTTCACAGCATGTACTGTACGAAGGAGCCAGTTCCTGTCAATTAGATGCACCGCTGCAAACTGAATCGCATATTGTTTTCTACATCAACTTGTTTTCTGCTGGCCTGGAAGAAACATACTTTACAGCCATAAATAAGACAGAGAACAAAAAAGAGTTACAGAGTCATGCTAAAGGCTGCCTGACAGAGGGCCATGTGTGCCCAGGAAACTGCGGTGTGACTGCAAGGGCTGAAGAGTGAGGAAAGGGGAGGTCTGAACAGTGCTCTGTGCTCCAGCAGGCACTGGATACGCTCACTGAAGCCAGACTTTTTCCCCGAGGGCCACTGGAGTGTGGAGGGCCAAGACCCTTCAGGCAGTGTTTATGACCATGAAGCACTGTCTGAATCAAAAGCTGCTCTTCAGCCTTGCCAGCCTCAAAATGGGCTACAAACCAGAGGTATCCGAGTAAGTGGGTGCTTAAGGAAAGGCTGACCTCTCTGCCAAGCCCTCCTCATTTCTAAAATGGAGCGCTCTTCAACTGCTCAACAGCGATGCTGTCAAGGGTGCCTATGATACGATTATTCCAACATAGATGTGAGCCCTGGAAGCAAGACAGCATTTGCTGTCCCCAGCTGGAGGGCTGCACCCCACAACTCCTAACAAAGAGCTCCCATGCCTGCCCCTGGCACAGCCACAAATGTGCTCACAAGGGCTGAGAGCCTGCTGGGTGTCATTTCAACAAAAGTACACAGAGGCCCAAATCAGCTGGCAGAAGTTGCTGGAAAGCTCTACTTTCATTGCCCCTCACTCTCTGCTTCTCCACAGGGGCTCCCAAAAAGGAGGGCAGCTTCTCCAGTGCTTGCAGTCATTGTGGGGCCATACCCACCTCCTCACTTATCTGGACAAAAAAATTGTGTCCAGCTCTTTTCTATTGGAAAGGTTTGTATTTCAGTTCTCCTTACCATATTGATTATAAAACCTAACTTTTTACTTATGTGGTGTATTAAATACAAAACATTTAAAAGTCTGGAAGGCTGTGGCAGAGGAGGAGAAATAATCAGGAAAGCCTGTGTACTAATGCTGAGATAATGTTTAAAGTAAACAGGAATTGGGGCCTATTTGTGGTACATCCTGTACAACAAAAGAGATGAAAAGATGTATTACTACCAAGACCTTACAGTGTAAATGTGCAACTTCTAATAAAACTTTCTGCATTTCAGAGGCAGATTGTCTAAATCCTGAGAGAGGCATGTCACTGATGATGGCTGCAGGCAGAAGTGACTGACAAAAGCAGCCAAATTGCTGCCACTAAAGGACAGGAGTTTCATAATGAGGTTGCAGAGCCCTCAGGAGCCTGCCCAGAGAGTCAGCGCTGCCAGTCTCCCTCTGGATTTGGTGCCTGGATTTAATGGCATTGACTTGCCAGGAAAAGAGGGCAATGAGAGTAATTAAAGAAAAATAGAGAAGGAAAAAGCACAACAAGAATTAGTACAATGCTCAGGAAAAAATCCAAATCCAGGGAAGCGATGCTAGGTCCCTGGTAGTAGCAACCACACTCAGCAGCAAGACCAAACACATCTGTCCCTGGGGCACTTTCCTTTTCTTTGGCATCACGATGGAACAGGGGCACTGGGAGGCTGGCATGCCCATCCCTCCTGGGGACAGCGCAGCAGGTGAAGCTGGGCCAGATCGGATTCATGCTGTGACTCTTAGCAGAGCCCCAGTTCCAGCACAGCTGCTGCCTGGCTGGTCCTGTCCCTAGCTGCCCACCAGCAAGGGCACGGGGCTGTGTCCCAGCTGTGTCCCTTGCTCCCCCAGCAGGGCCCAAAGGTCACAGCCAGGCTGCCACAACTACTTCTGGAGCTGCCACAGGAACAGGGATAATAGCACAGGGAGAAGGCTACGGAAATTCAGACCTGCCATATCCTCCAAAGGATGAAGCCGGTCCCACCCCAGGCTGCAGCACAATGCACAGCACATCTGTAGACACCTGGCTTCTCCTACCCAGCCGCTTGATGAAAACCTGAGAAAACCTCATCAGGCTGTAATGCCAGCTCTGGGAACAAAGTGTCCAGCAAACCTAGGTGGAGACTTCTTGCTGATAACAGAGAAACCTGAGGGTGCAGGACGTCCCTTGTTAAAGGAGGTACTATAAGTCCCAGACTAACAGCCTGAGCTTCCCCAGACAGGTGCTTCCAAGGGAGCATCCCTGTGGCCCCAGCATGCCAGCCTTCCCTGGGCTGTGGTGAGACATGGAGCAGCAGTGGTCATTGGTCTGAAATGAAGTGATGGTGCAGGACACACTGCCTCGCTCCAGGGTTTGTAAGGAACGCCACTCACGCCTCTGCTCGTGACCACCCATCTTAATGGGCAGGTTTTGTTGGTGAGAGTCACAGAGCTGCCCTGGGTTTAAAGATTCACCAGCTCTTTCTCATTTCCCATGCCCCATAAACAGCATGTTTCTATTCTGACTTCAACTACTACAGCAACTAGGGATGTCTGTGATTTCTGTGAAACCAAAAATAAAAGCAGCCTTCATATTGGACATAATCACTAAGAATTTCTTTTTAACAGTCCTTTTTATTGAAAAAACTCCACTTAAATTTCAGTGAGAGCACTGCTTTCCAGTAAGAACGGAGGGAAAACTGAAAGAAGTTTTCGAGTTGGGTCCACATGGTGTAAATACAACTGAGGCACTTGTCAATGCATGGGTGGAAGTACTCATATCCCAGAGCAGGCGCTGAGAGGGGAGGATGTCACTTCTGGTTACTCAGATGCAAGAGCTCCTGTCCCCATCCACACCCTTCACCACAGCACAAAGGACATGTAAACCCCTCCTCAAATCAGGTTCTTCACCCCAGACAAAAAGCTCACCTCTTCATCTCTGAAGGTCCAAGCACTGGCAGTGACAGTGACATCTGGCATGTGCAGATGTGCTGCCTGTGTGTGCACGTGTGTTGGGAAGTTATTCCTGCCATCCCCGTGGCTGAAGCACACTGAGCAGCTGTTTGGCAAAAGCAACACCATGCCAAGAAACACCATAACAGAACGTGAGGTGTCTGGGTTCTGGGTGTGTATCCCTGGATGTGCACACTCATGCTCCTGCTCCTCCTCAAGCCACTCACAATTAACCTCCCAAGGTCTCTTCCACCTGCATGTTACTGCACCTCAGGCCGGCTGAAAGGGGCTGCAAGGCAAGTGCGAATCTGAAGAAGAAACCTGTAGGCCCCAGTCTGAGGGTAGAAAAGAGAGATGTTTTTATCGGTGCTAACCTGCTCGCCTTGGCAACCCGCCACCAGAACAAGGAAACACACTGCTTCTCTCTTCTTTCATGAGAGGTTAAGGACTCCCCTCAGCACGAGGCCGTGCACATCTCTGTGGTCACGCACCCCTGCAGCATCTGCTTTTGTGTCCGACTTCACCTGTCTGCCCTTCAGCAGTTACTCTGGGAGGTGGCCCTTGAAAAAGAAGACCCAGCACTAACCAACTTATGGATTATCAACATTCACAGAGCTAATCTTTGAAAGGAGTTGTAGAGACCCCTGATTGAAAGGGATGAAACTCCCACAGGATTAGATATGCTGTTTCTTTGCAGAGCAGAGCCTGGGGCTGCCTAAGCCAGCAGCAAACAGCCAGGCATCAGAGACAATCTCTATTGTGCTGTGCTGGCTGTGTGCAGGCAGCGGAGCCTGGCTTGAGCTGGCACAGCTCCCAGCCTGATGGGATGGTGAAAAGAGCCAGTCCCACCACTTGGAGGAGAAAAACCCAGTGCAGGAGGAGTGGGGAATTTCTGTGGAAATTCTGGCACAGACAGAAACTCCAAGACTGTCAGCTGGCAGAGTCAGAGAGCCCACCTGTAGGAACATGTTTTGCTGGACCAAGGAAGCAAAAGACAACCACTTGCCTGAACAGAAGAGAGGCAGAGGAGAGCCCAAGAACTGGAAGAGCATCCCTTCCCACGGGGCCATGTAGCCTACAGGCACACAACACATAGCAGCATCCAACAGGGCTGCCTGGACTACCCAAATCCACAGAAACACGGTGAGGAACAACAGTGAACACAGAGGTCTCAGAAGGCAGGTGGTGCAGTCCCAGGAAAGCCTTCCCCTGGTAAACAAAGATGCATGTTGGTCCCCAAGACGCCTTGGGGCTGCAAGCTGCCTGTTCTCTCCAGCCCATCAGCACCCTGTTCTGGTGCTGGTGCATCAGTTTCTCCCTTCAAAGTGTGTCCTGCCCCAACACGTGCCAATCACCCAGCTGTACCTGGAAATCCTGCTTTGTCCAGGCCCGCCACATGAAGCACACAGGCCTGTGGATGGGAAGCTGGGGAACAGCTCCAGCACCTCACCTGCACAGCTCCCATATGAGGGAATATGATGGACTAGCTACTGCCTGAAAGCCCTGCTGGTGTGCCTCAGACCTATCCCAAACAACATCCTTCTTTCAGTCCTGAGACCTTCCTGGCAGCCAGGTCCAACTGAATTTCCTAAGGACTCCACAGCAATCCCTGGGTCTGCTGGTGACGCTCCAGCACATTTTCCCTCCTGACACAGAGCAGGATTGAAGTCCCTGTGCTGAGAGGGCAGCACGCAGCCATCCACAAACCACCTTAGGACCAGAGCTGCTCACTCTCTAAGCAACGCTAATGTGGCCTGCAGAAACCTGGGGGAGCCCTATGCTCCTAAACACTTCACTCCTTGCTCAAATAGAATCTAAAACCACCTGCTGAAAAAAGGGTACCTTCTCCCCGTCCCTAGACAAAAAACCCAGCTGCATACCTTAAACCAAGTATCCTATTGCCTTGTTTTTCCACATTTCTCTTCATTTTCTGTTACAATAAAGCATCTCAAGCAGCACTACCCCTCAGACTAAAACTGCAGGAAAAGGGTGGGGCTTTCTAACAGAGCTCAAACGGTGCACTATTTGTGTAACCCTTTGAGGTGGCAGCCAGATCCTCAGCTGGTGTAAATGTGAGAGCTGGGCTGAAGCTAGGACAGCTTGGAAACTTCACAGCAGGGGAAGACATTGCCTACCAAGTCCATCCAGCGCAAGGTGCTCCAGGACGCCCTGCTGATAGCACCCTCCAAGCAGCAGCCACTTGGGATCACTGCAAGCTTTGCATGGTGTATGCTGGGAGCTCACACCAACTCTGGGGAAAAAACGCACCCTTTTGGGTCCTGTTCCTGAGGCTGTCATTGGGCTAGTGTCTGTGTGACGGACCTGGAGCTCATCCTTCGTGATGTTAGGTCTAAGGAGCTACAAAACGTAAGGCTTTCACTGTCTCAGGTGCTGCATTTAATTGGGAACTGGGCAAATGCTGTTACTCGAGTTCCAGCTATGAGGGCAGCAGAGCCTGCACGGCCCAGATCACAGCAAGGGCATTCCATGTGCTTGCTCTCAGCTGTGCCCCCGTTTCACAGGAAGACGAACCCACACGAGGAGCTGTCCCCTCATTTGGAGCACAGCTTTTCACCACCACAGAAAGCTGTGGGCCTCTGCCATGGGCCAGGCAGTGCCTCTGCAGCCCCCTCTCCATCGCAGACAGCCCCAGCCCATCGGCCACGGAGGCTGCAGCGCAGAAATCCCATCCTCTTCCTTCCACATGATCGGCTTATGGCCACTGCTGGAATCCCACATGTGGCTGCCTATCTCAGCCTGCAAAGCTGCAAGCAGGTGGCTCCCCCAGCCCTTTTTCCCCTTGGCACAGGTGGGCTCAGAGCATCCCACAGCAGGGATTTCACCAGGGTGGCTCCGCATGGAGCTCACTAATTTCTTCTCCAAGTCTGTGTGCATATCCTTGCAATTTCATCTTACAAAGTGTGTGTTGATTTACCAGACAGGGTGGAGTAAAAAGGAATGAATGGAAGAGTTTTTGCAAGGATCTTAGATATTTCACTTGAAACCCATTAGTTTGCAGGCTAAATAATCCCATCTATAAATTTTGTCTATCTCCTTACTTAGTTTTCTTCACCAAGACCTTTTCACTTTCGGCCTGAGTGCTGAGAGAGGAAGGCAAGAAGTAATGTTTCACACAAGGCTTCTCAACAAAATAATCTGGAAACTATTACAGTAATGTGAAACTGGCTTATTGGGTTTCTACTGATCCCCTCTGAACAGGTTTAAAGAATTATTGGGGTGATTATTGGGGTGAGACAACACGTTTCAACAGCTAACATGAATGTGGAAATAGAAATGTGCTGCTCCTCTGGGCATTACCAGCAAGAGATCTCAAGGCACACACCCACCCTTAGAAACCTCTGTGTTCTGAGACCTCAGGACACAGAAGCAAATGAAAGCAGGGAGAAGCGGGGAGGGAGCTTTTACAAAATAAATAGCAAAAAAATAAGACTTTCTAACCCACCTGCTGCCTAAGAATGAACTCTGCACCTTGCTAGTATTGGTTCTAAGAAATACGTGTCTTTTGTTGACTTGTAAGATTAAGGGCTTCCCTGGAAAACCACTCAGGGGGCAAAAATACCGAGAATATGTGACTTGGGGATCCAAGCTGCTCTAAGTGCTTTTGCAGGTAGAGGAAATGCGCAGTACGAGAACGAGCAGCCTCCAGTAAAGGACTAAGTGAAAGAGAGTTACGACTAATCAAACCCAAGCACTAAAAGCACTTGCCCAACATCACCCCCATTAGATTAAAACTCTGTTCTCTTCCACAGTGGAGGCTGTTAAATGAGCTCAGGTCATACCAGAGACTCACGACCTCCATGAGCACGCTGCCACTTCTCAGTGCAGGGAGAGACATTCCCAGCTTGTCCTACAAATAGCCGTGAGCTACTCAGTCAAACTGTGCCATCCTCTCCTTGCCCATCCTTTGGGGACATTTTCTGCCAAGGACGTGCCCGTGCATGTTAATTGCACAGAGGGTTTTAAAGATGAGGCGTGGGACCTGCAGACCTAATTCTGGGGATGAGGACACGTGCAGCAACTGGAACAAGGAAGGAGAGCAGGGCTGCAGGGAACTGGCTGGGGCAGCCAGAGGACGTCTCCAACACAGACAGGCTCCAGATCCACGCCCTGCTCAGACCATCCATGCCAACCTAGTCCATGAATGAGGGATCCCATTAAATAACTGCATCTGCCTGGGTTTCTCTTGGCACATTCCATGAGTGTCCCCACAGAGACGTGGTTATCCTTTTCCAGCTGGTCCTCTCACTGGGGGAAAGAAATTGTCTCTCCTTCAGAACAGTTGGCAAGGTGGCATGGGGCAAATGGAACCTTTGGGGATTGGGACTTTCTTCCCTGTCACACTGGTGCCTCCCAGTGTGAGTTACAGCAAAATAACCCCCATACCTCCAGCAGAGGCAGCCAGCAGAGCTGAGATAAAACCAGGCAAGGGGCTGCAGCCCCTTCCACAGCAAAGCAGAGCGTGGTGAGGTCAGCAGCAGCACTCCCTGAAAATGCAGCACATCTCCCTGCTCTTCCTTGAGGCTCTTAGGAATGATTTACAATAAAAGCTGCAGACACCTAAGGAACTACAGCCTGCTCCAGTATCACAGCTCAATTTTTCAGTGTTTGAGGTGCAGAGGACCTTTGCACAGGAGATGTGAGACATGAACATTGCAGCCAGGTTCGTGCTGGTGTCCACGTGTGCACCTGATGTGCACAAGCCCTGAAACTGGGCACACAGCTCCTGCGCGCACATGCATGGAGGAGACATGAACGCACCCAGCTAGATACCATGAGATTGTTTGTATTCATTTTCTGTAACATTTTGTCCTCCGGACTGAAATTCATCTCACCTATTTTTAGACATGTCCAATGTAGATGACTGCATGTATGCTAGTTAACTCCTTTTACAGTCACAGGGCTGCTCAGCCTCATCTCCTCTCGTGCTGTGCAGGCAGGTCTCACATACAGTGTGTTCTGCAGGGGCCTGTTTCTGCCCAAAAAGGGAGGCTGGCTCAGATCTAGCTATTTGCCACAAATCCCACCCCAGTCATCCATCATTTAGTACTTTTAAAGTCTTGTTATCCAAGCTCTCCTCTCTTCCCCCTGCCCTTCCATGTCAGCCTTCCATGATACTTTCTTCCACTACTTTTTCACAAGGCAACTTTTCCCTCCACTTTGCTCCTTTTCCATCTCCCGATCAGATTTTGCACTCCGTTTCTCCCAAACTTCCCATTCTGCCTCCACCCCACAGCACCTGCCTCTCCTCCCGCTCTTCTGCCATCACCCAGAACCCGACACAGCTGGACACAACTCCCAGTAAAAGCAGCTCCATCAACCTCAACTGCTCCACCACAGCCCTGCTGCCCCAGCACCCCACCTTGAAGCACTCATGCACTTCCCCTCGCCCCCATGCCCACCACCACTGTGCCCCAAGGGCTGTCCCCGTGTCCCCCCACATCCCCACAGGCTCACCCCACGCAGCTCCACGCCGCCATCCCGGCTCTGCCCGGCCTCCCCCGGGTGCTGCCTCGCTCTGCGCGCAGCGGGACGCCGCAGAGACGCGCAGTTGGTACACGTGGCTAGAGCAGATTCCCAGATGGCTTCATAGCTTCCCTTGTATTCTCTTTAGTCTTCCTGGCCCCCGCGGTCATTTCCCTTTTCCACCTGCCTTTCCCCTTCCTGCCGGCCTTATCTCTCTCTCCTGGCCCCGCTCTCCCACGCGGCGCGGCTCCCGTCCCACGGCCGCCCCATCCCGCCGTGCACCCCTTGCTCCCTGCACTCACGGCATCGTCTCCACTCTGCAGCTCAAACCAGCCTTTGCCTGGCTGCAACGGGAGTGTCGCGAGCGGAGGACAGCTGAAAAGATAATCAGAGAAAAACTGGGGAGCGTCTGCAGCTCAACTTGACAGAATCCTGGAGAAAATCGTGTCAGAAAGGAATCGTGCTCTAGTTCCAGCTGGAGCATGTGACAGGACCGAAAACCCTTTGTATGCCTCTGCGAGATCAACTAAAGGCAAAAAAGAGTGACATGATGGCAGAGGAGAGAGGTGAAATGTAGGACTAAGGGGAGGAAAGAGAAAAAGGAAAAAAGTAAACAGGAAAAAACAGGTAGATTCTTAGAGACATTTCACATGCTTTTTTAAAAGTTGCACTTCCTTTGAATTATCTGTGCTGGAGATATTTTCAACCCAGCTCCACTTCCCTTGAAAGATTCATCTGGCATGCATTCAGTTCTCAGATGAACTTGCAAAACATGAAAGAAGCTGCAAGTGTCACTAAAATGTAGGATCAGCCTCAGTTCTGAGATTGACAACTGTACATCTTCCTCCTTGATAGCAAAATGTTGTCTCTTATCCTCTCCCTCACTCCTCACCTACTCTGACCTCTCCACGCCCAACTCCCAGTAAAAGCAAGTTTATTTTTCCTCCAAATGGCATGGTAGGCATTTCAAAATTACGTAGGATCCTGATCAAATTATCTCTTAACTCATCTGGAATCTGATCCAAGGACACCAAGGGAAAGCTTTCTGTTTCACCCCTGGGTGCACATTACGTACATCATCAAAAAGAAATGTTCTGTTTGCTTACAGAAAGAGCAGTAGCAGACTCAAGTCCCCTTGGCATTAACAACAGCCCTGACCTAGGAAGAGAAACTGCAGTAATTTCAAAATTGTTGACTGCACTTTCACAGAATGTACTCAAACCGCTTTTTCCATTGATCTGACGACCCCGATTACTCAAACAGCTCCTCAGCCTACTTCCTGTTCTGCTGGAGAGCTCAGCAGCCCTGCTAAGAAACTGAGGGAAAAAAAACCAAAATCTAACTTTATTCTGAGGTCATCAGAAATAGCTCTGGTGGATGCTTCCTATTTTTGTTCCAAAAACGTATTTATAACTTCACTGCCATCAGAGGGCACAGCAATGTGACCTGTCCTGCTCCCTGAGCTGCCAGTTCAGCACAGTTGGTGAGCTGAGCCCATGTCCCACTGCCAACAGGTCCTCATCTCCGAGCACAGGGGAAACTCAGTCTTTGTGCCACATTCTGTTGCTGGTCTCCCCTTGCTGTGATTTCAGATCCCTTGAAGGAGCCAGATGGGAGGGGGATTTTGCAATGCGGGCAGCTCTCCATGGTCTAGCCATTTATATAAACAATGCAGTTAACCCAGCCATCTGTGGTTCGTGTTATTCTTACTCTGGATCAAATTTATCTGGGTGCAAGCCCACCAGACTCAGCAGAGCTACAACAGAGTTGATTTGGCCCAATCTGATTCTGGTCTTGCAGCTAAAATGAAGCGATGTTCTAGGATGCTGACTCTTCTCCATAAAGGTGACAGGGAAGTGTAGTTCAATTTTGCTGATCCTGGTTCCTGCAGTAGCAAAAGAAGACAGCAAGGGACCAGCAGACAGCAGCAAATAAACTCTTTCCAGTGAGATCAGCTGGAGCTGCCACTGCAAAGTCTGCCACTGAACCTACACCTGGAGTCTCCCTTGCTTTTCCGAAAACCACAGGATATTTTTTAGATTAGTGGTGAAATCTGTGGCTTATCATCTCCCAATATGAAAATTAAAGTGTCTTAGGGGTTTAAAGGGATTAGCAGGTATTTTCCAAAGTATCTTTGGAGAATTTATTCCCCAAAGTTCTTACGCTCGCTGAGACATTAAGTGCCATCACATTGCTAGTGTTTCCTGTGTCAGAGCTTGTTTCTCAAATCCCCACTAGCTTCAATAAACACTGACACCAAGAAATAACATTCAGTATGTGTGTTGCAATGTGTGCTACGGTACAGCTGGCCACGCTGTCTAAAACTGACTTGCAATTTAATTCCCAAGCAAGTAACTTCATTGCGCAGTATATGGAAAATGTTGCTGTTATGCAAACCTCTGTTTTCTGACAATAGCCAGTAAAGCCGCTTTCCTCCCTCAATTTTATATCCTGGAAATATTCTAGTTCTGTTTGTTACGCCATCAGTAGTTCTAGCTAGCTTTCCAAAGGCAACTGCTCTCCAGAAGACCATCTGCATGTTGTATGCAGCCTTCAGAACTGCTCTCCTGGTGTGACTTCACTGAAGTCAGCCCTGCAGATGGAGCACCCGGGAAGAGTCTACCACCTGGAATGGGACACACACCATGTCCAGGCCTTTGCTCTGAGGATTAATTCCTTTTAAACATGTAAAACTCTAAGGGCATGCTAAAAAAAGAAGAATATACTTGCCTTCTTACCCATGGGGGAGCAAAGACATACACCTATCAGCTGGAAAGGGGAAAAATGAACACTGCAGCATCTTAATTCAAGAGGCAAACTGGGGAACATGTCAGCACATCTGACGAAAATAAATTGAAATCCAAATACCATTAGAGCTGCTAGAGAATGCTTGGCATCACTTCACACAGCACCTCTGCACCATTCAGTGACAAGGTGGTTTGGGATGGTTCAACAGCCCTGCCTGGTATTTTCTGGAACCTATCACAGCCTAAGATTCCTTGCTGAAAGATGTCTACAACCTTCCACAAATCATCATCATGCAGTTGGTCAGTTGGAAAGCCACTGCCTCCTCACTTTAACATAATCAAAGCTGTACTCCCATCTCCTGGCAGCTGCTTGTGTCAAAGACCTGTGAATCACTTCTACCTGCAGAAAAAGTGATTAGTTTTCAAACTGTGTTTTATATCAGCCATCGACAGGGAAGGAGTGTGGGCCTTCTTGTGCCATTTGTATGGTCCTTGCTCTTTGGTGACCGCCTGTATCTCTTCCTGCACCCCTGCCTCTGGATTCAGCTGGGAGAGGACTTTGAGTTTTGGTGGGGATGCAAGAGTCAAATGCCACCTGCCCTCCCAGGCCTCGCGACACGCATACAAACAGGAAGGCAGATTTTACTTTAGTTGTGTATGGGCTTTTTGTTTTGGCTGGGGCGGGGAGGGAGCGCTGGCGTTCTCCGATTGTTCCAGGAAAGCCGAATCGGCTTACATGCTCTGCCCTCCTGGCCTTTCTTTCCATTCAGCCCCATTCTCGACCCAGAGAAGCAGCTCTTTCAACAGCCCCTTTGCCCACTCCTGCTGTCTGAACATGAACTCTGCCTTGTTCTCACAGCCCCCAGCTCTTGCAGTCATCAGGTAGCTGAGACTCCGAGTTTTCATTTTTTTTAAAAAAGTACATTTCTAGACTTCTGCCTTGCAAAGAACAGATGGAAAAACTGTCCTGAGTGTGACTTATAGGCATAAAAACCAGGAAAACAATCAAACAAGCCCAGCACTTCCAAAAAATCTGAAACATTTGGTGGTTTTTAAGGCAATCCTCATTGTTTTCTGGGAGAGCTTGAGTTGTCAGTGTTTGAACAGTAAATGCACGGTCAAGGAAACTGCAATGCCGATGCACTCATTGGCCTGGATTCCTCATCCTGCTGCAGGAATTGATCCTTGCCCTCTCCACTGCTGGGGGACCCTGAGCCACCACAGAAAGTATCAGAGCCGTCCCAGCAGGGAGCACAGCCTGCTCTGATGCTTGGCCACTGCCAACCCCTCTCCTCTATCATAAAAACATTGTCCACACTATGAAATTCATCTTTCAGTAACACTGAAATTACAGCGGGCCAGAAAAATGCTTACAAACCTGCCTATTTCAGGTAAAACCCAGGATTTTCCCACGAATGGAAAAGGTCTTTCCTGTGGCCCCTGCCCAAAAGGGACTGATGCTAAGAAGTTTGCCATCCCACTACAGCATCTATTCTCTCCCTCTTTTGTGCCCAAACCCTCCCACGGCATGGTGGAGAGGGGCTCAGGAGACAGTGAAGGTAAATCTCGGCAAAGGAAGCTTCACTCGGAGCCAAGGGATCACCAAGGGATGAGGAAATGGCACAATGTGTCTCAGCCAGGCAGAAAACAACAGGGAACAGTGAACTCGACTATGGCTCATCGTACAGTGAACACGTGTGTTCCTTCCCCTCTGCCCGGGGAAACTCTGCGGCACGTTTTGGCTACAGCAAAGTCATTACCAGCTATTTGCTCATTTTCCTTTAATGAATCAGTTGAATGAGACCAGTGTGAGTGTCGGGGGAGTGAAAGTCTGTCATTCAGCTGTCTGCACACTCTGGCTTCTCTGAAGATTTCTAGATCAGATTTCAGGGCCTCAGGAGCCTGGGTTATTTTTCTAAATGAGGTTCGACACTGCATCTTTCGGGGAAGATGCCAGTTATCTACAAAACCTACAGCTCTTATTAATTTGATACCACAGGTTTCAGTCTGAATCACAGCAATGTGTGGTTGACCTCAGATTAAACTTAAGTACTTGCTCCAAGGCATTAGACTTAAGGGTTGGCCAGCATTGGGAGCTGGATGTATTTTTTAACACCAGAGCTCAATCAAAAAACTAGGGGAGAGGAGATGTTCGGGTTGGGCTGGACACAGCTAAAATCATGGGGCTGTGAAAGGAAAACTCCAAAATGTCTCATCTGGAGCCAAAGCAAAAGGAGGTGTTTCATTTCAGGTTATGTAAGTCCTAAAAAACCTTTTCTCTTCTCTTCTTTCAATGTGTTCACGTGGTGAGGTTAACTTTTAAGTGAAAAATGCCATTTTGAATCAATCTACATTTCTAATGCTTGCAAAACATAAACAAACCATTCCCAAAATGAAACAGTTCATTCTGAAAGTGTCAGAATGACACGCATTGCTATTTTTAACATCCCTCCTTCTTCCCCCACCTCTGTATTTTTTTCTAGGCCAGAACTATTCAGAAAATGTGTTTGAATTTGTGAATCATTTTGACTCCCCCTCTCCCCTGACATTTGCTGGAAAATCTATTCTCTGCCAAAAAACTGTTCTTCCAGATCCAGCCAGCTCCTACAATCTCCTGTCCTGACAGGGTTTGTCTGGATGGGTGTGAGGTCTGACTGCCCTGGGGACACAGCATGGATGGTCCAGAGGAGGAGCGGGCCAGGAGGGCAAACCTCAGCCTCTGTCCAGGCAGTGATGGGCTCTGAAAAAGCTGAGCCACCCTCTCTTGAGACTGAACCAGGAGTCGGGCTCCAACAGAGGCCACCAGGCAGAGGGAGTTCCTCATCAGACCGCGGCCTCCGGATGTGAGGGGAGTGCTTAGAGTTTTGGTTCTCTTGGAAAAATCTTGCATCCAAAGCCAGGCCCCTGAAGATTAAGAGGGTGTACCATGGGGACTTGGAGCTGCCTCCTATCAGGGTTACAGAAATTTTAGCTTTGGATTCAGTCAAGACACGACAGCTCTGAGTCTTGCGATGCAATGTAGAGGTTTGATTCTTTGTAGCCTGGCGATTCATAGAACAATTTACGCCTTTGCAGTGCAAGCGTAAATGTTACTGCTCCCATTTGCGAGTGTTTTGCTCCTACCCTGAAACTTCTAGCAAGTGGAAAACTTGGATCTCTTTCAGTCCTCACATCCAACCTATCTGTAAGTCTTGCAGATTTTTTCAGGACAGCATCCCTAACAGAGTATTTCCAGCCTACCCACCCAACTAAAATTCACCTTCTGGGCTCATCACATCATACCCCAATTTCACATCTCAACAGCCTTTGCTCTGCAAAGATCAATCAAACTCATTGCTGAAAGAACGCTTTTTGAATCTGTCATTTGGCCCCTCTGTGGCTCTCAGCCCTCCTACCTTGATTCCTTCTCCTGAGGTGCATGTCTAAGCTCCTTGGCTTCTCTTTCAAGACTGTGATTTATTCTATTCCCATCACTTCTTATTTCAGCGCTGAAAGGTCAACTCCTGCGTATGCTCAAGCATGAGATCAGCCTATATTAAACAGGCTCTTCTGAGCTTTCTCCCTTCTGGGAAGGGTTCCCATCCACAAGAACAAACCTGGAATCTGGAACTGCCTCCTGAGCCACCCAAATGCTCAAAAACCAAACACCAGAGCTGGTTGGGATGTACGATACAGGGAAGACAATAACAGACTAGGTGGCATCATGCTACTTCTGCATTTCCCTCTCATTACCAGCCCAGCATCTGGTCAATGTTCTGGTCACTTGTGACCACCTGGACTCCTCTGCTGCTTTCCTTGGCTCAGAAAAGCCATTCCAGCAACACAGGGTAAGATGAGAAAACAGAGACCTGAGGAGAGAGGCCAAGTCTCTTCTCCTCGAGATGAGACACAGATGAGGGGCTGCTAACGGAGGAGCTGAGCTACACTCCTGGCTTCAGACCATTTGTTTCAACCTGCTGTGCAAGGTGGCTTCCATGAGAGCCAGACAACATCCCTCCTCCGAGAGTGTCTGGTTCAGTTTGGAGCTGCTTTTCCAAAAGCTCATCTTGAATGTATGAACTTTACACAGCTTTTTCATCAGCGATGGTACATCTTGCTCAAAAGCTGTGACACGCACTGTTTGTGTGTGAAGGTGGGAATGTGACATCCAGCACGGCGACTCTGTTCGCTTTGCAAAAAGATCAAGGTTAGTTCCCACTCCACTAAAAGCACGGAAGGGAAACACAGGATTTGTCAAGCAGAGATAAACTGAACTGAGAACATTTTATACACAAATTCCTAGGAGCAGGTTAAAACAATGGAGCTGGGAGAGTACACTTGTCAAGGTTTTTTCAAACAATCCTTTTTCACATATTCTTTTAAAATACAACAGTAATTCAGGTGGATAGAGATAAGCCACCGTTCTAAAATCTCTTTCCTTTGTTTCCTTTCTGGCAGCCCTGGTCTCCACCCCAGCAAGACATTCCTCCCACGAACCCCAGGGTGGAGGGCTGTCAGCTCTAAGTAAATATGGCTCCAAGGAGAGAGATAATAATTAACACCCTCTTTCTGAAGCTGCTCAGCAATTACAGTTCCAAGTGCCTCCTACTCCTGTGACCACATGCCTTGCTTCCAAGGTGTATCTATTCACAGCAGCCCAAGACTCAAGCAGCTCAGAGTTGCTGCCCAGGGGTGCAGCTGTGTGCCAGTCCCTGGCAAGAGCAGGATGAGATGCTGGGACTCAAAGGCCAGTGTGGCAACGCCCATTTCTTCTCCTCCCACTTGGAGACACTGCCCATCCCTTCTCCTGCTGCCACGACAAGCACCTACCTGGGCTGTGCACACTTGCTGTTATCCCACACTCAATCTGCAAAAGCACCCAGAGGTGGGAATACCACCCTGGGGCCTTTCCTGGTCACTTTGTGTGGGTACCCAGGGCAGAACAAGGTATGGGGTGATGCTGAACTGGCCTCAGCGGACTTAAGCTAATGCTGTACAGGCATGGATTGAAAAAAAAAGGAATTTGGCTCCATTTCAGAGTTCAAAGAAACACTTGAGCCTATGGGCACTAATTCAGGCTCATCTCTAATTATATCCCAAGTTCAGCCTTTTAAACCAGTTCTTTAGTCCTCAGTAAGGGTCACTTCGCAGTTGTTATTACAGTTTCTTGCCAATCTGTTGTTGGATTTTCCACTTGACATTATTAAGGGATTAAGTTGTTTGTCTCATCATCTTTTATCTGTCCTGTTCAGTTTCCTAAAAACAGACTTTAGCCAGACCAGAAAAGATAGGAGGGAAAAAAAGCCCAACATTTTCAAGATATAATCATGGTTTGGGATTTGCCATTATTATTGTTTAAATTTATTACTTTGGATATGTAAACTTTGCTGACTCCTTTAATCTGGAATGTATTAAAGAAAGCATTAGGCATTACAACTAGTCATTGGATTACACTGCCCCGATTCAGCTACAGCTGTGGAAGAAATATTTAACAGGAGATCCCGTGGAGTTATACATTTCAGACTGAGCTCATCAATTGCCATAGAGAAGACAAAAACAAATGTAGCTGAGCCTGGAAAGAATGTTGCTAAAATTGGAGAAACATTTAATGTGAGTAGCCTAGGGGTGCAATAACTTTGCCTGTAACTTAACAAAACCCACCCACATAAAACATACCAAGAGAGATTACAGATTGGACTCTCTGATCTGCAGTCTGCCAAGAAAGCAAACCTGACTTTTTTCCCCTTCCTGCAGATGCAGGTTTAAACGGTCCCTGCAGAGTGTTAAATATATATTACCCATAATAGCAACCATATTACATTTGGACACGTTGCTAATTCTCCAACTGGCTGCTCTGTACCTTGCCTGCAGTGGGAGGATACCCCTGGATAACTAATGGAGCCTGCAGCTGCCAGCAGAGCAATTCCTAGGGTCCACATGGTGAGAAGGAGCCTGCTCACCTCCCCCTCTCTCCCACCCCTTCTTGGAGCCCTGGTCCCCTCTCTTTTGAGGGGTACTTAAGTACCCATTTAATCAAAATGTTTTGAATGCGTTTAGCTCAATGGGATAAAAGCTATTCCTACGCCTTCCCAAAATGCACGTTTGCAACCAACAAGGCTCAGTGGTGAGCTGAGGGCCGGCCTTGGCTCCTGCCCTTCTCCCAAGTGGAAGGGATCAGAGATTGTTTAGCAAGAAATTAGAGAAAAACACCCAACCCTAAAACGCAGTTTCCAAAAAGCCTCCCTGCAGAACTTTCCATTTATAAACCTCCTGCCCCCAAAGGCTCTGAGGCACTGTACCTATGAACAGGCAAACCCCCCACGGGGACTGCATCTCTGGTTCATTAATTCAGCTTAAGGTTGGATTTACCACAAGATGTAACTGGATACATGCAGGAGTGAGCAAGGCGAAAAACGATCAAGGACCAAACCTGCAGCATGCTCCTGCTGGCTTCAGCGGAGCTACAACAACTTTTATCAGCGTTTTATCTGACCCTAACAAAAGGAGCGAATTGTTTAGCAAAGGAAGAGGGTTCTTTGATTCTATCTTGCTGCAGACGAATTGCCCAAGCAAGGGCAAAGGGACAGGAAGCGAAGGGGGAGGAGAAGGAGCTGATGCTGAAGGTAGGTGCTGCCATTGCTTAGCCCTTGCTAAACAGCCCCTTCTACAAAAGCTGATGGGGTGGGAGGAAAGGGTTGTGTCATCTCCCTGCCATAGCCATTCGACCAAAATGCTGTGCTGGTTACTCTTGGTGTTGATATACTGGTCCTCATTCTGGCTGAAGGGAGTTTTGTGCCAGTGAAGACTGCAGGCCCCATGAGACCTCCCTCTGCTTTGCATAGTACGGGAACACTATTGTCCAAGATCCCAAGCACAAGACTTAAAGCCAAGGATGAAACCCTGGGCAAAACTCACATCAGTTCAGCGAGGTCCACGCCACAGGAACCCCAGGTGCCGACCTCTCTGCAAATCAAGTGTGTGAAGCAAATGTGAAGAGACAACCTGATTCTGTCCTTTGAATCAGACTCATTAAAATGTTTGTTGGCACGTCCCTCCGGAGCACATCTACGTCTTTCACAGAGACCAGGGATGCTTTACTATTACTTAAAACCACAACAGTGCAGAATGCTAATGAAGTTCCTGTTGTGTAGCACTGATCAGATAATACACTGTATTGCTTACAAGAAGTAGTTGTAAGTGCTGAGCACTTGTTGTTTTACCCCCTAGTTTGCCTTCCAAAAGCAATCCTTGTGTTTTGACTGGCAATAAATCTTATATCTGAAAGAAGAATTGAATTCCTTCTACTGGCTGTCCCTTTTCCCATGTCATTAATGAAAAGAACTTTCTTTACCATAAAAAAAAAATCACTTCTTTCTTTTCATGGCTGAAATGTATGAAAAGATGGAAATAAATACTGAGAGAGGAAAAAGTCTAGCAAGGGTCTTACCATCCTGCAGCAGCTCCCAACTCCAATACTATCCATCTCTGAGAAATTAAGGTCAGAAGCCACTCTGTAAACACAACCCATGGCTGACAGCAGCAGTGAGGATCTCCACAGGCACACAGCCATGACAGCAGCTCTGGGTTGAACTCCTACCTGGGAAAGAAGAGCTGTAGTCTACATTTTCCAAAGGTCTCCACCAATTCCGAGCACATTCACAGTGCACACGCCCAGACTGAAACTTGCAGCTGGAGACCCTGAGCTTCTGAATGTGCACACACCAATTCATGCTGAAAGGCACTGCTGGGTGATCACCCTCTTATACAGCAAGTCGAATTTTGCTGCCTAAACACTGATTTAAAAGCCAATCACAGGCACTTGCTTTTGAGGCTAGAAGACCTCAGACTGGATCAGCTCCCTGAACTACTTGGAGCTACTATGCTCCAAGGCAGGCTATGCATGACCTGGTTTTTTATGCATAAGAATGAAATTCCAATAAATTTTATAGAAGGCATTTATGAGCGCTTTAGAAATAGATTCCTCTGTCTTAAAGCACACTCTCGGGCTAGTTGTCAAGATCCCATTAGAGTAACAGAGAAGAGACATACCTTAGGAGAATCTCAGGATGCCCAAGGAGACACCCAGCAAGGCTAAGCAAGATGAATGCCATAAAAGGGCCATTTCAAGTGACTCAGTGAGTGTGGAAGCCCGCATTCCCCAAAAAGTCACATTTAAGAACAGGGATTAGGCTGCAAAGTTACTCAGTGATTTGAAAATGGTAACATTTAGTTTTGACTGTCTGTTAAATATTAACATATCTTTCTTAGAAAGCTTGGCTGGGCTTCATTGGAAGAAAGGAGGTCAAATTTACTGCACAAATTTACCTACCGGTATAAACATTATAATCTTCTAACCATTACAGAAGACTAATCTTAGCTGAAGCGACATTTAATGTCATACATAGATGCCACTATTTCTGTAGTGAGCTAGAACAGAATTACATGTAAAGAAAACATTAGCTCAGCAGTGGCTTTTAGCCATCGCATGGCACGTGAGAGCTCAGTGCTGCACTAATATTTTCTTCACATGCAAATCTGTCCTAACACATTATAGAAATAATATGGAAAACATGAGACAGGTGCTGACTACGGTTTGGGTTTTGTCATTGCAAGCCTCTAAAAAGGTGAAGACAAAACTCTGAAGTTTCCACTGATCCATGAAATTCACTCTGTGGACATTCAGCTTTCCACCCAAAGCATCCAAACAGGCAAGCTCCTGACATCCTACAATTCCCACCAGAAGCGGTGGAAATCTGTGTCTTTCCAGAGCCGGGGACCCTAAGGATGATAGGCCTAATGTTTGTCCTTCCTGCACCTCAGAAATATGGCGGATTTTTTTATTTTGCCACTTTTATGGATGCTTTCAGTGTGAAATTCTTTTGAGAAACGAAATATGCAAGAGACAGCAGCTGTGCTAGCAAGTAAGTCCCTCTATGAAAAGGATCTGCTATGTGCCATGTAATTCCTGCCCTGTCAATCATGGAGAATGTGTGCAGAGAAGAAACCCTTCCCAATGAGCTTAAAAGTGCTGATGAAAACAGCCTTGAAGTAGCACCATATGTCTCTCATTGGGTTATGGCAGCATCTTCACTCAGCCTCCGTGGGTGGGAGCCCATAAAAAAGCTGCTTATTCCCTGAGAAGGTCACGTGAGTAGGCAGAGGCTAAGCTATGGAATAGGGAGTGATGCTTTGTGAAGCCCCTGGAGTGCACGGCCTCCATCCACAAAGAGCCTGAAGCTCTGCCCAGCCCGCCGAGCACCGGGGTGTCCTCATCTCATCTCATCCCAGCAGGCAGAATATGCCATGCTGCCAGGTCTGCTGAGAGTGGTGTTCTGAAAGGGGAAACACAGAGGTGTCCACCTCATTCCCCTCTGCCCCCTGGTCTTCCCCCAGTGGGGGGACTCCATCCTTTGGCAGCTTACCATATGTGCTCAGCACCTTCCCTGGTCAATGATGTGCATTACTAAAAGAACAGTTGCTCTTCTGAGTGAGCCAGCAGGGCCCTAATACACCAGACATTATATTGATGCTAAATCAGAGACACCACTCACAAGCTCACAAGCTTAGGAGCTTCTAAGACAAACACAGTGGGAGTAAGGAGTAAAACACACAGTTGGCATGAAGATACATATTCACAGGGCTTGCATGTATCACCATAGCCATGTGATCGTGGTTTTTGTTACATGGAGACTTCCTGATCACAGCGACAGCTTGGAAAGGGAATGAAAGCATATTTAATTTGATTGATTTTTATAGGAACAAATCAGGACTCCTGTTGTCAGCTCATGCCTTGGAACATCTCAAAGAGAAATAAGCAAAGGTCCCAGAGGCCCTTGGCTGACACTAACCCTATCTAAACTTGGCTCCTTTCAGGACTGCATTAACAGCCATTGTGAGTCAAGCAAATAAATCAATTAAAAGAATGCCTGTCATCAGCACTGCCATTAGGTTTTTCCAAACGTTCTTGCCATTTCGTGCAGGTTAATGGAAGTCTCTTATTCTGACAAATCTACTCGGCCTGCTGAAAGCAGCAGAAGTTTCACAGTGTACCAAGTCCCTTGATTACTATTCTGCTGTACATCCTTGTGTTTCCACAGCGGCTGTGGGAAAGCCAGGAAGAGGAACACTGCAGTGTCTTGCACTGTTTTTCCAGGAAGGGGTTCTTTTCCCTCCTGACACATCATTTTTCTATAGTATATGCTTGCTTGCACAATTTCTGCCTTTCCCCCCACTTGTCTGTTGCTTTGTCTCTAGTTGCTGAGGAATTGACCAACTAGGGAATTTAGGTCAATGACAAGGGCTCACTCATGACCAGCTTTGGAGTATCTTTTGCTTAAGGGGTGCAGCCAATTTCCAAGAGCGGGACAAGTCTCCTGCTGCAGAGTACACCCTGGTTATCAGCTCTCCCTTGGGAAGAGCCAACAGAGTCCCCCATCAAAACAGCAAAACTCATACACTGCTGTTTTTCCAGTCAAGAAGTCAGCAGGAGTCACAGCTAGAATGTACCTTATTTTAGGTGTGAAATCTCCTCAGGAGGCTGGGCTGCCATTTCAGGCTACCTGTGCCACTCAGAACCTGGGACAAAGGAGCACCTTCTCACTCCCCTACACGCCCAACCCGCATGATCAGCCAGGAAGGGAGAAATCCTCCCCCTCAGCATGAGACAGTGATGGAGGCAGGTGCCTTCCAAGAGTTGCTGCATCCTCCTGCCTCGGGTGGTCGGTGAGCAGAGGCATCAGTTCCTTCCCCAAGCTGCCCGTGTTGGTCACAGGGGGTGTGCAGAGACTGCTCCCTGCGGCATTTCCAAACCACAGTGTCCCCATCCCAACGCGCTGCCTGGACAGCCCGTCCCTCCCACACAGCCCGAGAAGTGTAATCGCTCGAGTGTCTCTAAAACCTTGCAAGCATCAATAAACAAGCGTGGGGTTTCTCCGGCAGCAGCCCACAGCCCGGGGAAAGCCACAGCTGCAAAAGCCCTTACGTGGAAGTTTACTCAGACCTTAAGTGGATTTGCAATGAGACAACAGCAAAACGTCACGTTGCTCTTACTGTCACTGCACTTCACAAGTCTGCCACCACCATGGCAGGGTCACTGCTCCCCGGTGCTGTGCACCCCACTGAGCACCAGGGCACTCCAGGGACAGGGAAAGCACTGAGCAAACTGTTTCAACAAACAGAGGCAGAGCCCATTTCAGTCACAGAGCTGCTCCAGGTCACAGTGTCCAAAAATGTGGCTACAGTACCTCCCTCCCTTTCATCTGGCAACATCATTTTCTCACCGGCCAATTTTCAGGCCTGAACACAAAGTTTCCTACCTGCAGTACAAATGGAGGATGAGTCCATGCCAGCCGGAGGGATCTGCCTGTTTCCCCGGGATGTCAGGAGGAACTACAATAGACAGCCGGACATCCCAAACAGATTTGCTAAGCCAGACGGCCTCCAAAAAGGAAGGGCAGGAGCAGGCCTGCTGTTTATCAAATCTGTAAACATGCTATGTGAGATGTTCAGCACAGGCTGTATCTGCAGCAAGAACTGCTCTCCTGCTGCTCGTCATCACCTCTGCTCCAGGTACAACAGCCTTCCCTGTGCCAGCAGCACCCAGTGCAGACAGGCAGGGCTCTCTGCCTGCCCCGGGTTTATCTACTCAACCCAGAGGCACCCAGAGGCACCTTGCTGGTTTCTCTCGGCCAAGGTCTTCCAGGATTTGACTAAAAGCACGAGTTGTGGAGAGAGCTTCTCACACATTCTCCCTCATTACACAACTAATTTCCAGACCATGTGCGTTGTTAAAAGGAAATAGTGAGTTCATGAAAACAAATGAGTGTGCAACCTGACACTCCTTCAGTAGCTGCCTTCTGCTGTCATTACGGATTTACAAGATATTGCCGACCAGTACACAAAGCTGGGTGTTATTTATACGAATCAATTTTGAGTTACTGGGCATTTGCACATGGTCCTGCTGAGAAGTTGACTATAACCTGCCAAAGTCAGTGATCAGCCCTGCATGGGACCTATGGAGCCCAGTGGAAAGTATCACTGTAAATTAGCCTCGCTGCTCCTGCTGAGACTCCAGCACTGAAACACAAAATCGAGTGCACCTCCTCAGGCTGCCTGACACATTTTGGACCAGATCTTCATCTCGTTTAGCTTGAGCAGTCCCATGGAGCCCAGCAGCTGCTCTGATCTTAGACCTGATCTGAGCTCTCTCTCATCCAGACCTTTTAGCAATAAAAATGAGCCTTGCCTGTTCACTGCTGAGCCACCGGCCTGGCTGAGCTCACTGGAGGCCACGGGAGGTTGTGCAGCATCAGCTTGAGGCTCCAGGAAGCTTTCCACAGGACCATCAGGCATGCTTTTGCCCATCAATGAACTGTTTTCAGCAGCAAATCAGTGGGATCTGGCACCAGGAACAGTCATTAGCGCAGAGAATGGAGCAGAGATTACTACAGCTCATGCACATAAAACCAGCAGAATTTAATCAGCAGAGGGATTGTAGCAGCTCCCAAAGGGAACAAGCTGATTCATCAGTTGAGAGCCCCAAAACACAAAACTGTCTGCAAACACGATGAACTACAGACTCGTAACTTCATTAACTGCTTTTACTCAGCTGCTGCTCCATCCTGAGCAGAACTGAGCCTGGATTCTTGGAATAGAACAAAAGGAGTACAAAAGAAAAGATACTTATTTCAGCCTGCTGAGTGTTTTACAAACCACAGTCTCAGTTCTTCCAAGTTTGATGCCTTCACTTAGATGTTTCCCTGCACTAGTTTTCCTTGTGTCATTGAGTTCAGCAAGAGTTTCACTACCATGTGTCTACGGGAAGTCAAACATAGTGAAACACATCACTGAAACTTGATGGGCCTTTATCAAACTCCTTAAACTAAAGAGCCACTGGGCTGTCCTGCACGTTTCAGGGTTTGTCAGTGAGAGGCTCCAGCGCTGGGCTCACATCAATGTAAGGTCTCAGAGCTGGATGATAGGAGAGACCATGTGCTGGTTGGAGAACCTTGTGATGGGTGCCCTGCACTGGGTTAAAGTGGTTCAAAGCCCTCTGGATAAGTGGTGTGACAGCTCAGAGCAAAGCACTCTCTGCGTGATGCACTCAGGCACGGAATGAACTCCCCTAGTGACACAACAAATCCCATGACTGTCTCATGCCTTTGGAGAACGCCTCAGAGCTCTCCTCTCTGAGGAGACCTTTCTGCTCTAAGGGTAACACAACACTGATACTTTCTCTCGCCTGAAGCCTCACAACCAGCTCCACAACAAAGATCCTGAAACAAATGAACTTAATATAAATACCAAAGAAAAATATGCTTACCTAAAATGTAAGATACCCCACAAGCAAGAAGTTTTATTCAAAAGGGGAATTACCAGAAATTCTAGAGAATTTTGCTTCTGCGTGAAAGACACAGAGACACTGTGGTGATGGGCATCAGTGTAAACCTGAACAGACAGTTGGCCCACACAGTTTCAACTGCAGGGAGGAAATAAATTCTCCCTCAGGCTCATGTAAACCATGGGAAACCTCCAGCACCCAGGGAAGCTGTGCTGAGATAAAACTGAAGCTCGTAACCACATGTCAGCAGAGGGCCGCAGTCCATGGATGTATTTTAAGCATGCTGGCAGGCAGCTTTGCAGCACCAGGGAAGCTCTGCAAGGACTGTGCACAACAAAACAGGTACCGGTACTCTCTCATGCGAGGATTTTCAGACTAGGAATCCCTCTCCCAAGTCTGAAAGCTTTTCATGTAAGGGAAAGCTAGCACCACTGACCAAATACAAAGTTTCTCTGCAGAACTCTGATGCACCAGACCTCTGCCCTCCTGCTGCAGCTGTGCCTCGGAGAGGGATGCCGCCACCCCTCACCCCACCTCACCAGGGCTGGTGCAAGACTCACCACTCGGGGCTTCTGCTGGTCCAGGGTCTGCAGGAAGGCCGGGGTCTGGTCCAGGGTGCGCTCGGGGTCACTGGAGATGTCCTCCTCGGACTCCTCCCAGGATGAGGAGAAGCCAGTGGAAGAGGCTGAGGATGATGAGAGCTTCCGGACGGGCAGGCTGCCAGGGGGCACGGCGCCCGCCTCCTCCTCCGGGCCCCCCAGGTCCGTGACGATGACGGCAGGGATGCCGATGGCCGGGTGCTGGCCCTTAAGTCCTGTGGGGGCCACCACCAACTCCTCTTGCCGTGGTGCAGGTCCTGACTGCTCCAGGGGGCTGCTGCTCTCTGCCTGCTCCACAGCTGGGACCACCATCATCGCCGGTCTCCTGGAGGACTCTGCAGTGCTCAGACAAACCTGCACCCCACCAGCATCAGGGGCCTCGCTCTCCCCGTGGGCTCGCGGCCGGGGTCCAGTTCCAAGTGCCACCGCTGGCGCCGTGGGGCTGGCCGGACGGGGCCGGGCTAGCCGGGGGCTCCGGGGTGGCTGGGCAGCAGAGCTGTGTGCCTGGATGTGCGCCTCGAAGAGCCCCACTTTCTGGTTCACCTGCACATTGTGCAGCTCCCGCTGAAGCTGCCGTGCCATGGGGGGTCCCGGCTGTCCCTCTTCGCCTCGGCTGCCCCGCCGCCCCCCGGGGCTGCCTGGCTGCCGCGGGGGCTCCTCGAGTGGTGGGAAGAGGAAAGCGGGGCCACAGCGCGGGGAGCGGGGCGGCACCGGGGCCGGGCTGAAGACAGGGAGCGAGCGGCAGCTGCCGGGTGTCTCCGGACCCCTGGGCAGCACTTGTCCGGGAGGAGGCGGCGTCTTGCTCCTGCCGCTTGTCACCTCGCTGTTGCTATTCATCATCACCAAGCTATTGAGCGCATAGCAGTACACGGCCATAGTAGTCAGCCGGGGAGCACAGGGGGGCCGTCGCCACTGCCGCCTCGGCACTCAGGCTCTGCGGGGCTGCCCAGGGTCTCTCCACGACGGGACCAGCAGCATCGCCAGCAGGAAAAAGGGGAGCTGGGCTGGCCCTGGCCCGCAGCTCCATAAAACGGGACAGCTGAGGAGAGAGAAGCAGTGAGAGTAGTTCTGCGCCCTCCCTTAGCTCACCATTCAGCTGGGCACGCAGCGTGCCAGACTCTTCCCTTCCTGTGTGCCCCTCCCACCTGCGTGCATCCCCAGTGTGCCACCCCTGGGGACACGGGCCAGCCTGGTCATCAGAACGATCTGAGTGAAGGGGAAGTCAGGTTTGGGGCTGTTTCCCCTCTTCCCTGCCGTCCCTGCCCCCTCTCCAGGTTGCCTGTCGACACAGCTGCAGCACTAGTGTCCGAGAGGACACACAGCCAGCAGCCATTCCCACAACAGAGTAAGAGAATTATGGTCAACTGGTGTGCACAGAAAGCTGGCAGCTTTCAAGTGCTCACCCCAAACCCTGACATTTTCTAAAGGAAGAGAAAAACTCCAAACAACTCAAATTTGTCACCCTCAAGTCTGTCACCTACAGCAAGACCAAGTCTCAGGAATGGATTTGTGATGTATGATACCCAGGAAGACTCCCTGCTTGCAGTTCTGTATGGCATAGGGCCACGTCTCAAGTTAATCCCTAACTTACCATGTGCGACACGGCTTTGCACATCTTCATGAATGCCCTGCCTAAATGTGCCTTCCCTGTGCACGTCTGCCTTCTGGAACATCGAACGCTGCGACTGCCCCCAGGTCACAGGCTGGACCCCACACGCAGAGATGTGCGGTGCTGTTTGTTCTGGTGAGTATGTGACTGTGTACGCGCATGAGAGAGCCTCTGCTTTCATAGGTGGCTCTCTGTGCCCCCGTGCACCTCAGTGTGCCTTTCGTCATGTCTGTTTGCTCTATGTGCCACTGGAGCTGCAGTCCCCATCCCGTGCTGGGCCATGGGAACCCCTGAGATCTGCACAAACACACTGCCCACATGAGAGCACAGACTTGTTTACACACAGGGCGCTAACTCTGGCTATGGGTGTACATGCCTCTGGAAGCACTCGTGTGTGATGCTATCTATCAGCGGTATCCCTGTGCGTCCCCCTGTGAGGCTCCTGGCAGGTAAATGCCCACAGGTCTAAACGCAGTCCCAACTGACGGTGTGACCTAAGGGCTTCCCATCCTCCCAGGCACTGCTTGGAGGCAGTGCGGGGCTCAGCAGAGCCCAGGCAGCGCGGGCAGCCACTCTTTGCAGGGATCCCCGGCACAGCCGCACTCCCAGCACTCAGGCTCGGGTACGAAAGCGAGCACCGGCACAAGGTGCTCGGCCAGACTTTGGGTGCGGGATAGCCCGCTCGGCCCCGGGGCAGCACNCCCCCTGCCCCCCCGCCCGCCCCCAGCTCGCCCCTTCCTCCCGCCGGAGCCCGGCTGGTCCCCGCACCGCCTCCGGCACGGCTGCCGGGGATCCCCCGGCGGAGGGGCGGCCGCGACCCCCCCCGCGCCGCCGCTTA
>VWZT01010035.1:342210-366617 GCA_013397055.1 Pachycephala philippinensis
GCTCGAAGGCACCGACTAACCCAGCCATTTCCCCCGGCATCCCGCTTCCCCAGGCACCACGGCTCAGTCCTGCTGCTTCTCAGCTTGCTGGTCATTCACACGAGCCCAAGGCTGGCGCCAAGCCTTCCCTGCCAGGTTGCATGGTTTTGGGTGAGCGCATCCCAAGGGAGGTAAGACGACCCTCACATCTCTCTGTGGAGAGGGTTGTTGGCACATTGACTTGCTGTGATGTTGCCCCAGGTTAGGCAGGGCTGTATCTAACTCGGTCAGGACACTGTCCATCCTTTTTGATTATGGAGGGACACAGCACTTCCTCAGCTCCTGCAGCCCCCAGGCTTGGGTCCTGCTTGGCAGGAGAAGCAGGCTCTTGGCTGTGATACAGCCTGAGTTCTGTATCAAGATAACTCATTGGAAATAGTTGTCTGTACGTCAGCACTTTAGGAGAGCAGGCTCTCCGATTCACTCTCAAAGCAGTAGTCAAGGTCAAACTCAGATGGCAGTTTTGGGGTTGGTTTGGACTGGCCAAAGGAAAAAAAAAAAGAAAAAGAAAAAAGAACAGCAATTTGCCTCTGCTAGGATTTCACAGCTAGGAATTTCCCCTAGAGAGGGAAATTGATGTCACAGCAGATCAGCTTTTCTGTAATTAAGACATAACCTCTAGAGCATAAACGGGGGCAGAGAGGTCTCCGAACTTGCAGAAGGTGTGGACTGCCAATCCCACAGGCAGGCAGACAGAGACACCCAAAATGAGCTTATGTTTGTTTTTCCAGTAAGAGAAACACTATTTTGAATTCAGTGCAGGAAAAGAAATTTATAGACTCTTTCCACTCCAATTCGTTTCCTCACAGTCTGTGCTTAGTTGGGTACTAGTCTTCATGAAATAAAGTATGAGATCAATCTCTCTGAGAAAAGTGACCCTGCTGAGTATAATGGCACTATTCATGGCATAAGCTTACCCCCGTGTGCAAATATCTGCAGATTCTGGCCATATGTTGCTCACGTTCCCTCGTGTCTGCATACACACGTTGAAAAGTAGGAACATTTGAAAGAAAGAATAAATCCAGGAATACAGGCAGGTAAACAGGTACGTTCTTTTTTTAAACAGCTGCACTATGCTATGCTGGTAGCATTTGCAAATACTTGGAAGCATTACTGCACATCTGTGTGTGGATGTTTTGACCATTCTTTGAGGTTGTTGAAGAATATTTACACCACTGTAACCACAATGTGTGCTTAAAGTCCCACCCTTTCTTAAAGTTCCACAAATTCAAACACCATCAAAAATTCATCCTGTCAGAACAGGACAAAGGAGTGGTGAATTCGCTATGGCACATTTACAGATACAAAACTCCCTGAGGGAGACCTGGCCTTAAAACGTGGCAGCAATTTCGTCAAGTAACAGAGATAGAGCTGTTCTGTGGGCATTATATACAACGACAAGTTCTATTTATAAAGGAAGAAGCTAATAAAAGTACAAAGAGGAAAAGAAAGTCTAGGGATAAGTGTTTGACGGTTCAGAACCAGTAGGTACATGAGGGAAATAATTGTTTCCAGACTGGAGCCAGGCAGCAGTCCACATTGTATAGTGAAGAAAGACAAGACAGCTTTCAGCACACTTGTTTCCAATCAAGTGGAAACCAAGTGTTTGAGGTTAGCCTAAATGGAAAACATAAACGATACAGGTTGCTAGTCCAATCCAGGGACAAGGATGGAAGCAAGAAAAGAGAAAAGTTGCTTTCACAGACACAGACTCTGGCACTGGAACTGCTGGAGTTACTTGATGTTGCCGAGGAGCCTTCTCTGTGGCTTTGGCAGTGTTGCCTTAGGTGCTGGACAAAGAGAACAAAAAGATCGTTCCACTCTGACTCTTTTGCAATCTCAGTGTACATTCTTCAAGTAAAACTCCAGTGTTGGGTGTTAAGAGAGCTTGCTTTTCCTTAAGCTATGTTCTTCATTTGAATTTATACTTCCTGCTTCCAAAGAAAATCATTACAGTGCTTGAGGATACTGAAACAGGCTGGGTTAGGGCAAACAGTTGATCCAGCCAACTTTTGTCTTGTCCTTATTCAGGGGAGTGGAGCCATTAAAATGAACAGGATCTTCCACTTAGGAAGGGCATATATCCACTGCAGAATGTATTTAGTCTGAAATGAAGTGAGTACAGACACTTAGAGAAGGGCATGGAGCTGTCCTAACTGTGTAACATCTCCCACTGACACACTGGCTAGAGGCGTTTAGGGAAAGGAATACCGCAGCTGTCAAATTTAATGGCCTCCCAGCACCTCTGTGTACTTGAAGGCAGACATGTTAATTATCCTATTGCATGTAAAAATAGTTGTGCCGAATGTGCTCACTGTGCCCCGTGAGCAGCATGGGTGGCTCAGCTGGGCTACGGCTGCTGTGCCCTGGGGCCCGGGGCTGCTGATCACTGCCGGGAGGTGGCTTTTTGTAGAGGCGATGGGACAGCCCTGCCGTGTGGGATCCAGGGGGGAGGAACGGGAGGTTTGGCTGTCAGGGGGAGCAGGAGCCCCTGTGCCCCACTGGGGCCAGATGAGAGGGCTGTTTGGGCAGGAGGGGAAATCAGCTGCACAGGCAGCAATTGCTGGACAGCAAAAGCGGACGACACAAGGCTGTTTTACTCCTTTCAGCCTTTAGCTAACGTTTTGCTTTGAGCGTTGTCCAAGCCTGCTCCCAGGCACAGCCCTCCAAGGCCCGGGGAGCCCTGGCAGACCAGGCTGGTGACCCTCTCAAGCACAGGTAAAATGGTCCTTTGCTATTTTATACACCCTCTTCCTGTGGAGTTGAGATCCCGGTCCACACGTACTGAATTGAAGGAGAACCTCTTCCCCAATCCAAACCACAGTAACAGGCAAAAAAAACCAAATCCAAAACACCTGCTGAAACAAGATCCTGTACTGCAGAAATACCTCCTTCTGTGGAGAGGGGAGAACATTTGCATGGTAGATACTGGTCATTGTAATCATTTGAATCCTTGAAGATCCATAATTAATATGGTGTAGGCTGCATTATAAAGCTAGAATAATACAGAACAGGCCACAATCTACTTAGCATCAATCCAGCTGTAAAAACTAAACAAAAATCGTAACAATTTAATCAAAAAACAACTACAATCCTCAGGTACCCTTCTCCTTCCATTCTTCCTTTATTATAAGATTCATTTTTTAAATTATTACTCCCTGTCATGTTTTGGACTGGTTGGGCAAGACAGCCTTCCCTGTGTTCCAAAGATGAGTTGTCTAAACTGTCACTGTTCATCCCATCCAGCATCAGAAGGACCGTCAGCATCCTTGCAGTGGAAGTCGGTATCTGACAGCATTTCCTCACCAGTGAGTTGAATGTTAGACTTATGTGACATACAGAAATAAATGGATAAATACAGAGTAATTCTACAGTAAACATATTGACTTTGTGTTCATGCCAGCGTGACAGAGAATAAGCCTGGCTAATATTTTACAAGAAAAAGTCACAGAAGACACAAGCGAAAACACAACACTGAATTATGTGCAGGGAATTTTCTCTGTTCAGGCAGGTGGCTGTCACAGGCATGGCACACATCTGCCCTGTCTGGGCTGGCAGGGGAAACGGAGGCCTGAGAAAAGGCCTCTGGGTGCTTATCTTGCATCAGCCCTTTTGCCTTCCTTCAGTGGTAAAACAGGTCAGAAAGAAGCTGGTTTTCCCAGCTCTCAGTGACCTCTGAGCTGGGTTATCCAGTCATTTTCTCCCTTCCCGCTATCCCCTAGGAACACATATAAAGGCAGAATTAAGCAGTGACTGGTTAATATTCTCTGTGCCAGCTCCTGTTCAGGGAACAAGAACACAGGGCTCTGCAAAGACACCTGTAGCAAGTCACTGTGATTTAGGGCAGTCTGTGTACTGCACCTACGTCTGCCTGAGCTTGTACGTCCACCCAGAGCACAAAGGAACCAGTTTTGTTCCCTTGGAGCCTCCTCCACGCATTCCTGGCTGCACCTCGCCCTGTGCTGCACCAAGACCTACGGCTTGGCACAGCCAGGAAAGGCAGCCAAAGATCTCGGTGATCCGTTCTGGGCTCTGCCCCTGCTGTGCTGTGGGGCCTGAGCAATGAGGTGACTGCCCACCTGCAAAACAGGCAGGATGGACTGAGACATCCTGTGTCTCCTGGGGACTTTGTGTCTGTGACCTGCCTGAAGGTTAATACACACCTGGGAGCCTTGAAGGAAGGGATACGTGCATCCCCATGCGTCCATGCCCAGCACTCATATGCAGAGCTTTAGCACTGAGCTAAGAACATCAGTTTGCCTCACAGGCTTCAGGACTTGCAGCAGGGCTTTGGAGAACTGTTACAGAGCTCAAGGCATTGAGATGTATGCATGGAAAATATTATGCATAGTGCATTACTCTGACAAGGAGTTATATACACGCACTACAGGCAAGAATGTTTAGGAACTCTTGAACAAGCACAGGATATGACATTTCCTCTTGTTGCAATGCATATATGGCTGTGGTACCTTTCCCTCAGCTAGTAAACTCCCCAGGGTGAAGATGTGAAGGTCTGATGTGAAAGCCTCGTTTTATGTCTGGCTATAGCCAGCAGTTTCAGTGCCACCCTTCCTGTTTTTTCTGGATGCCAGGGAAGAGCCCAGCTTTGCAGTTGGTGTGTGCCACAGCTGTGGTTCTCTGTGCTGCAGCAGGGCTTTACATGGGCACTCTGGCTCACAGTTGCTATTTGCAGATAATAGGAATATAAACATATGTGCATGTTTGGGGACTAACCCATGATTCAGCATAAATGTTTCCTTTTTTATGCACAGACCAAACTACTACTCAAAATATTGTCGAGTTTTACTGAGGTTCGGTAAAACTAAAACCATAAAGGGGAATCCTTCCCCACTGGGGCTTGAGGCTACTAAATGTTGTACCCAGGTCTGTGGCTGAGGGGAATAAAACAATTAGAACTCAAATATTGCTTGGTTATCTGAAGAAGTTTTTCCTATTCATGGGCCACAGTTACTCCACTAGACTGTGACCACACAGCCATAATTGAGCAGCTTTGCATTTATTTGAGATAGCAATGATCACTGCAGGAAAAAGACAGGCTGTTTTCCAAGTGAGCAGTGTGTGTCACATAGACTTTTTGGAATCAGTAGTATATGAAGGGGCTGTGAGATTCCACTGCACCTTTTAGGGATGAGATGAGCGTGGAATCACAAGAAATGCTGTCCAAGTTTCCACTCTGCAATGAGTGATATCTGTGTTTTGAAAAACTGTGAGAGAGAGGGCACTGAAGAAGAAGTGATTAATAATTTTAAAGTTCATACTGAGCTGTAGCCATTTAATTTAAAAGAAAACATTTTGGTTTTCTCCATAAATCCATTTTTGCTTGTGGTATAATAATATATTTTAAGGATTTACCATAATATTGCTATGATGGACAGATGTTTGTCTTTGTTCCTATGCTTGTGAAAGGAAAAAAAGCTGAACTTTGTACGAGTGCAGCACAGTTAAATAAACTAGCAGGTTGTGGTGGTTTGGAAGTTTGGAAGGTCTAGGTCGATTCTTCATAATTTTAAATATCTAAAGCAATAGAGTTATGAAAATATTCCTAAATGATGTTGCCAGACAGCAGAGTATTATCTGTGCTGTTTTCTGTATGCAGCAGTGTTCATTGCTATGCAACAAATCGCAGAGGTCAGCAGACCCTGACCCTGGAAAGCAGCTGTGTTATAGCAGTCACTGGAAAACACCAGTCCTTGCACATAAAATTGCTTCAAGCAAGAACATCTTTCCCAGAAAGGCTGAGATCTGCATGCTGGATCACACTTTTCCTCTGAACAGCCAGAGGTAAGTAAAGCCCTTATGGAAAGAACAGCACCCATGTCCACCTAGGATATTTTCAGAACTGTTACAAGTTTCTGTACGTACATCCATACACACAAATATGCCCAGGCATAATAAGGGGGCACTTTAATAGCACCAAAAGCAGCTTCTCCAGCTCCAACTAACACTAGTTAGAGCCTTATCTCCCTGCTGCCCCTTGCCCCAGCTCTGGAGAGAACCACTCTTGGAGCACTCTGGAGACATCGACTCCTGGAGCTGTGAACTGCTCTCTGAGCTGCCTCCCCAGCTCTGGATTTGAGCAGCAAATTGAGCAATGCAGCATAGCCTGCTTTGCTGTGCTCCCACCTCCTCTGGCTGGTATGCCCAGGACAAGCCTCTCTCTTGTGCTGCCCTTCCTCCTCCCTCAGGTATTTCCAGGTTGTTCCTGGATCGGCAGAGTCATTTATCTTTGAGAGGGCACTTGTCTAAGATTTCTAAGTCATCACCTCAGAGTTTCAGGTCATTGGCATTTCCCACTCCACTGCCATGAGCTCTCTAATACACCAGAGCTGCAGTTTTCACCTCTGTGTAACTAAATTGAGAAATTAAAACCCGTGTTTAGGTGCCTGAGTAAGAAGACAGATGTCAAGAGCTGGGATGGTCCCTCACACTGCCATGAAGTTTGCCACTCTTCATGACTCTCTGTGCTCCAAGGGAGGAGTTCCCCATCCTTCTTTTCCTTTGCAAAAGGTGGAAGATATTTCATTGTCTGGCTGCTTGAAATTAGGACTCTAAAAACACACTACAGCTGGGGAAGATGAAGAACTGGCCCAGAGAGGAGATATTAACCATGCATTTCCTACCTTGCTGAATGGGGGCTGATGAGCTAGACTGCAGCATTAACGGTTCCTAAATGTTACATATTTTCTCCCCACTTCCTGCTGGATGGGGACTGACACCACAGAGTTCCAGCTGGCTTTTCTTCCCAGGAGAATTCTCCTATTTGCCTAAGTAACTGAATGAGATGCAAAAGCAAGTACAGAAGAGGAGAGATGTGGGGCCTGCAGGTCCTCAGCAGAAATGTTGTGTTTACTTCCTGCTCGTTCTTCACTCCTTTTCCATTCTTTGCTCTCCGCCTTTCTGGGCACATCTATAGAGTCTGTAGCCTTTGATGTCTGAACCAGATTCTCCCACAAACCTTGACAGCAGCATTCCAGACTGGATTAAGCAGGACTGCAGGCTGGCCTGAGCCAGGCAGAACTGGCAGAAGATGGAGCTGCAGAGGGGCACGGCAGAGAGGCTCACCTGCTCCCTGGTGGGGATCTCCCACAGCTCCCTCCAGCTGGGCCTGCACCCACACTCCAGCCACCCTGCCCACGGGCTTCTGCTGTTTGAGAAGAGCAGGACTTGTCTGGTGAGTGGGACAGAGAGACACCCGCCTGGACAGACAGAGCATGGAAATGGGAGAACCTGGAAAGCTGGTGAGGCTCTGCTGGCTCCAGAGCCAGGTGGGCAGCTTTGCCCTCAGAGATGGGGGCTTCTTTGATGTCTCTTCACCCTTTGTGGACACAGCCTGCACCCCCAGCTGGAGGCACTGGAAAAGCTGGCAGCTGTCGTGGTCTTCTCTCCACTGGGAACAGACTGAAACTGTTTTTCTTCAGGGCTGTTTTATGACAAGCGGGAAGAGAGCACCCGGATAGAGCGCTAAGGATTAACTTTACAAATGTGTCTCCCTTTGACAAAATGTTTGAGTTTTGTCAGTTCCTCTACGTTGTCTCCCACTGGCTGAGGACAGCCTTGTCCTGAATAGGAAAACAGGAACAGTGCAAAGAGCACAGATGTCTGACATCTTCCTGTCTTCTGGCTCAGAGAGAGGGAGATTAACAAAAGCTGCCAGAGAAATGCCTTGGAATAACCCTTTCTGGTAGGAGACACAGTATCCTGGAAACACCCATCATTTGGCAGAGACACTCACTTCGTTCCTTAGCTACACAAGCAAATTTCTTTATCTCTTCTCAAGATAATTTTTTGGACTGGATTGCAAGTGTTTTATGTTAAAACAAAAACAAATAAACAAAAAAACACAACAAAAAAAACCCCAACCACTTTGTTTCCTTCTGTTTTACATACGTGGCATTTCCTAAAAGGAACAAAATGTTGAAACAATGAAATATTTTCCTTTTTTACAGCCCTATCTTTCATTAAGAGACAGTTTGCCTAACATCTCTTCTTCCCTGTTAAGATGATGGATGGGGCTGAACAAGACTTACAGGATCCAGTGAGGTGCCATTTGCGTCACCAGCAACAATGGTCATCAGGGAATGATCTGCCATTTCAATTGTTTCAAAGAGAGATGAAGAGGAAAATTGAGCAGGCTGAGATTTATTACAGTGGATGGAACAGACTTTGAAGTTAGACAAGTGGAAATTTGGATTATTTGCAGGAACAGATCCTATGTGAGGCTGTTGAGTTAGGCAGGGCCCTGATTTTGGAGGAAACATCACATGAGTGTACTCAGACTTGAAACCTCCAAGGAAGACAGTTGGAGGCTGCCTTAGCAATCTGGAAAGTGGTGCATCAGTGATGAACCAGAGAACGGAGTCCATCCTCACTGCCCTGCTCAACAAGCTGGGCCCAGCTCTCCCTGGATGTCATTCCATTATAGTTGCTGGAGGGACATTGGAAGTGACTTCAGAATAACAGGTGAAACTCTGTAGAAGACTTTTGGTCTTCTACAAATCAGCTTCCAGTTTGCTGCAGAAGGCTTTCCTTTGCACACTTGAGACCACCAGAGAGGAAGAGATGAACTCTAACAACTAACAAAAGGCCAGCCATCACATTTACTGCCTAAACAGTGATCTCCCCTGCAGAGATTTTTACATGGCCTCATACACTTCCCAGCTCCTAACTTGAAAGCCCTAAAGCACCTGCACTGTCACATTCCCATCCTCTCCCAGGGAAACCAACTGCATGGAGAGTGACAAGTATACACAAGTTCTGTGAACTCTTAGGAACACTTCTGAAAGCTGAGCTAGGGAGAATGAGAGACAAAATGCCCATGTTACTTAAGTGGTAAGTGGCCTAGGAAGCCTCCCCAAAATTCTTGAGACACACACCAGTGACTCTGTCTCTGCTCAGCCTCACTGAAACTTCGAAATTGTCAGTGGTTTAATGTTCCCTCCATGCCTTTTTCTCACCTCCAGTCCATCAAGCTGATGGACAGCTCTGCTCATGGAGAAACCTGTAGTAATTCCATGGAAGCGAAAAGACTGAATCTTATAGGAGTGCAATCAGACCATGAGGATTTAGTAGCAAATTTTACAGGGACAGAAAGAATTGGGGGTTGGGGCTGTTCTAAAATAAGTTATTTCACCAAACACTAGGTAAGTTCTTTCCTCCTCCTTCCCCTCTGAACACAGTTATTTGTCCCAGTAGTTAGATTCACACTCTTTCATGTCCAAACTAATTTCTTTCACATGATTAATTAGCAGCTGGAGGCAGGTGATGTCATGGACTTTGACATCAGATTGTCATCAAATATTACATTTCTCTCTTTTTTTTTTTCAAACTAAACAGCTGCAGTGATGGCTTTGCTGGCTGGTGGCCAGCTGAGTCTCTCCACAGAAATATAACATATATCCTTGCCTCAGTTTTCCCATAGTCCCCAGCTTGTTTGCTCTCTGATGGAAAACTTGACTTCCATGGCAAGACACTTTGTAGCACCTACAGTTGCAATGCATCCAAGACAAATACACTGCAAGGACCAGGGGAGTCCTTACAGCCCTTACAAAACAGGGGTTCATCCCTTTTCCTTTAGAGGGAAAGTAGTGCTGGGGCAGCTTCCGTGTCCTAAGGTAATCGAACAAACAGATTTTCATTTCAGACGGAAGATGGATGGAAGGAGGTTGGAGTCTCTCAGATGCAAGATGTCAATATGAGTACACATTTCAATTGCATTTGCATGAAAACAAAATGTGTCTCAGCTTTTGGACATCCAGAAAAAGGATGATGATCCTTGCAGGAAGAGTGCAGGACAATTTTCTGTTGATGAAATTTGCCTGGCAGTTGTTAAGAGATGTCATCTACCAAGTTTACCAGAGACGGATAATGCCTGAAGTCAGTACTACTTCATTTTCTGTTATAAACCTGATTAATGACACGCATCTTTTTCTCCCTTAAAACTATGCTCTCCCACTCTTAATGCTTAAATAATTCTCAGAGAGGTGTTTTTTTTTTTTTTTTTTTTTGTCAAGCTTGGGGTGAATTGCAGCCATTTGCCTGGTACAATGAATCGTAAAAAGGGAAGGTTGGGCCTTGAATTATCTAAAAACTTCAGGGGGTTTGTCAAGTTCTGTCTCAAACAAAGTACTGGTTTAAAAAGCCCACACCTGGTCTAACCTGCTCTCAGTGATAAATGATGGGTCGCTTTTAGAATAATTTTCATTTTCATTTTCAAACATTTCAAAGTGTGCACAACACACTTGTGAGCATAAATGTTGATGAGTTTGGTTGATTTGGTTTAATTGAGACATTAGCTGTATTGCAGGCAAATGAATCTGGAATAGCTATTACAGCACTCAGTTTTCCAAATCATTACAGAAGGATGAGATTACAGTCAAATATTGTATGTTAATATGCTTAAGCATTTAAAATTATGGAAGCTTTTTCATCAATAAGTGCAAAATTATTGCAGCAATTCTGAGTACCAGCAGGGTTTGAAAGCCTTTAATTAATTTTGCTTACTTTTGAAGTAACCAGAATAATTTCAGAATAATAAACCAGATCAATCCCTAGGAAGACTTACATAAAGTGGATTACAACCCACCTGATATAAGTTTTGGCTCTTTCTCTGTCACTTAGATAATCCATTAAAAATCCCCAAAAGGCTAACAACTGTAGCTGGAAACACAAATTATAGTCTGCATATGTTAGCCTGTTATGTCCAAAGAAAAATACCTACTGATATGAATAGGCTACAGATCAGATCTTATACTGTACACCTAAATTAGAAATTCATCTGTCTCTGGGATAGAAACTTAGCAAGTTCTCTCTTCCAGAATTCGGTTCAAAATCCCTTCTGAGGAAGGTTTCTGAGGAAGTACTTTTTTCCACATTTCCTATTTTCACTTGTACTATTCAAAGATCGAAAGCAAGGATTTACATACAAGGTGCTACCTAATCTGCTGAATTCAAATCAGTTTCCACTGGGTAGATAGCATTTTTTCCATCCACATTTAAGGTAAGCATACTGGACCAGCCTTTCTTTTAACAAGCTGATGCAGTGTAAACAGGATGAATGAGTAGGTAACTCTCTGCAGGTGGAAGAGCTCTGGGCATTTGGCAGTGGGGAGGCCAGTCCTGCCCATGGCACAAGTCAGAAAATGGAGAGCAACAGTAAGAACAGTGAGGTCCCACACAGTGCAGGGAAGCAGCAGCAGAGAAAGCAATGAGGGCTTTCTTGCCCACCAGCCCAAGCCAGGACCACCCTGGGGTCTCGGGACTGCACTGATGGCCTTGGCTCTTGTGTTTAGAGAGAAGGACAGAGCTAAATAGCTAAAAATAGCTAAAGCCTTTTTCCTCATTCCTGTTTTCTCACGGTTATGTTTGCATGATGAACTCCAGTGAAGCCAACACACTGGGTACGTTACTTGTACTTGTCCTGTGACTGGCTGTTCTTTTACTGTCTGAGCTCTTGTTGTAGTCATTTATCTGCAGCTGCCTCAGCTCAGCTTGGCCCTGCCACATGGGCAGCCTTTGTTTTCCATCATATCCTCTCCCTGCAGGTGAACAGCAAAGTCCAGACAATTTGCTCTGTGTGTCCATCTGGGCCAGGCCTTCCATGGTGCTCAGGCAGTTCAAGGAGACCCTTCTTGCTCTGCCCGAACTCCCAGCTTTTATTAGCTCTGCCCGTAATATTCCAGTACTTCTTGGGCTCACGTTTTTGTCCTCACACTGCTGTCAGCGTTTCATAAAACTCATGGAGTCGGACCCAAATGCTGAAGGGAAGAGAATCACTGACTCCTACAGGCACTCTATCAAATTTTTCCTTTACTGAAAGACAGGCAGTCCTGCAGAGAGGGTTGAATCTAAAAGCTTGGTGGAGCACCAATGGTTTTGCTGTTTGGGTTCCTGAAGGGTAAATATCAAATAAAAGCATATGAAACCAACCCAAGAAAGGGCTGGAATCAGTAGCTCCTGTTTATTTTATTTTGAAAATGTACTTAGGTAACCTTTTATTCACAGTTAATCCTATGGAGCAGCCACTGAGACACTGCTGGAAGTTGAGAGTGTCACCTCACTACCTGAAGCAGTACTAATGAAACCACAGAGCTGGGTTATTCTACAGAAGAAATGGAGAGACAAAGAAAACAGATTTCTGTTTTCTTTTAGCATCATTTCTTTTAGCTGGAGAGCCCACACGCAAGTAAAGGAGACCAGGAGGTGCCAGTCAGTGAGCCACATGGAGAAGGAGAAGCCATGCCTAGAGGAGAAGCAGCCCCACAAGCACAGCAGTCGGGCAGTGGCTGCAGCCCCAGCCCCTGCTCACAGCTCTTTGCCCAGGCAGTGAAGCAGGAGCTTCGCCTCAAGAACAAGAAGTGAACAAACATTTCTGCATGGGTGAAAGGTGCCCAGCTGAAAAAGTTCAAGTTTGGGGCACTGCTACTCCTAAAACTTTCCCTCTTCCTCCTGGTGGACCAACTCCCAGAGGTAATTGGATGCAGCACTGACCTTTCAGGACTTATGAAATGCAAACACAGCTTTATTTACTTCCTGACCCTTGGCTCAAAACATCTGCAGCTTTATAAATGAAAAGCAACCACTGTGATTTAGCAACTTCTTCTGCCTCTGCTTCATTTTGCCAAAAGACAGAGGCCAAGCTGTGATATGACCACGGGTGTTGTGGTGACATTTGAGAACTATCAGTTGGGCTCCCCAGGCAGCTGGCACCACTGCCTTTCATCTTGCATCTTGCCTAGCAGGACAAAGCCTGGCTGGTCAGGTAAAGGGCCACAGCTGGAGATTTTAGTCAAACCGAGAAAATAGATTGAAAATGGAGCCTTCTTCCTCAGAAACATCTTGAGTTTCTGTTCCAGACAACAGTCGAGTTGGCAGTCTCAACTTCTCTTGTCCCTTCAGTATGTGACAGAAAAGCTGCTGCTGCTCCTTTTGAGCCCCTGCTAGAAGAAAAAGCTGATCAAGTTTTGCCAGATCAACCCTGGGCCATGGGCATAGGTGCTAATTTTTTTGAGGTGAGCTCTGGCAAAGCTTTTCATCCCTCTTCTTCCTGAAGAAACTCTGGAAATTTGTTGCAAGCAATTGGTTCCAGCCAATTTGGTGGGGTGATGCTGGAAACTGCATAGCAGTTGCTGAAGGATTCTTCAAAAACAAAGTGCTGGGAAGGAGAGAATTTCTGCAAATATTTGACACTGAGTCCATGTAAATGTTCATTTGTCAGCTTAGTCATCATGGATTCAGCAAAATGGAAAGGGATTCTCCAGTATCTGCCTCACGTGGCAAACTTCAAGCAGTAGCAGCAGCAGGTTGAGCTTTTGGCAAGGTAGATCAGTTCCTTTGCACATGAAATGACTCTCAGAATGTCTGGTAGGACAGATGTAGGTACATATACAGTAAGCCTTTACAAGGTAGGAGATGAGGGTGCTAGGGAATGTCCTGATTTTGTCTCTCTGGTTATTCTCATCAAATCTTGACACAGTATTTCTCAGCAGCAGAACTACTGAAAAAATAGGTTTTGGTTATTTCTGAATACTTTAAGCCCAGGAAGTGGAAATATAGTGTCATCATATTGTGCTTTTTTCATACTTGATCTGTATCTTGCTGTACCAAAAATTTAAATTTTCTTGTGGCATCTGCTGAATGCTGACAAGGTACATATTAGTATCATCTAAGTACCTACAAATTCATTCTACATTGAAGTAGCTGAAAACAACTAATATTTGTGTTTGTACATCCATTTTGATGCTTCGGAAAATTTAACACTTCTCTGCTCCCAAATGACAAAAACACGAGGAGGCTTATGACTTAACAGAACTGTATTGTAACATTTTATTCAGCCTCAACTTTAGATTTAAAATGACCCTATGAGGCCTTTTTAATATCCATCTTTGTCTTTTTTTGAATCAAATGCTTAGTTATCATAGCTTTGTCTTTCTTGGTTTGGAAACGATGACAACTAACTTGTCTCCTCTGCATTTTTTTGGTCCTCTTCTACTATGACTCCTTTTTCAAGAGAGGTTACACCACCTGCCACAAACCTGTAAGTAGTATAAAAAACAGAGTGCCAGCTGCACTCTCACCAGACCCAGGTTTGAAGGAAGGCTGCCTGAGGAGAAGTCCAGACATGCAGCCTGTGGTGGGAGCAGCTTCTGTGGAGAAGAATGATCCCTTATCACCACGACTCTGCAGACAGACCCTGGTTGGTGTCCAACTCCATCTGATACTTCACCACACAATAATAACTCTTTCCTAGCTGGCTTGTCCTGTCTCTCCAGTCCCTACACCCCGAGGGGCTGCTTTCAGGGAGATGAGCTGGTTTGTCCCAGCCCAGGGAAGCCAAAGGCCCCAGGCACTAGCAGTGTGCTCAGCAAAACCCAGGAAAAGGGCAGCTCATGGCTAATCCAGGAGCTGCACCAGCAGCAAAGGCCATTCCCATAAAATATATCACTCATATTTCCTGGTGAGTCAACCCTCCTTCCTCCCCTCAGGTCAGACTAAGGGAGAGTGCAAGGAACAGGTCTGGGGTTTTCCTGTCCATCCTACATGACATCAGGGTGTAATGACAGCACTGCAGCTGGCAAAGCTGCACAGCTGTCCTACAGGAGTCACACACTGTTCTTCCTGTCTCCATGGTGAGGGGATATGCTTTTATGGCACACTGGAAATGACACAGTCCAGTGCTCGGTGGCTGCTGAATGCTCAACACTGGCATTGATCAGTGACCCTGGGATTTGCCAGAACAAATGCTGTCCAGGAAGTAATTCCCTTTCCACTCTTTCCCTCCCTTTGTTCCCCTTAACCCTTCTTCTAACTTTTCTCCCCATCTTTCCTTCTTTTCTTTCTTCCTTCCTTCTCTCCCTCCTCTTTCTCTCTCTCCTTCTAAAGAACAGCTCATACTATTGTTTATCACCATATAATGTTGCTGGCCATCAGGAAACCTTGGAAACCAAGGAAAACAGAGACCCTATGACAAAACTCAAGTGAACAATGGCTTCAAGGGCACTCAGCTCTTGGCAGCATGAGCACCACGGTGAGCTCAGCATCTGGCAGGACGGACCCTGAATTAGGACGACAAGAAGATGAGGAAGCACAGAAGAACATTAGGAAAAGATGAAGAAAGATGCATTGCTTTCTGGAATGAGATGCGCAATGCAACCCTGCAGGTATTTGTTTAGCATTCCATGTTGCACCATGATCCATATTCAAAAGTTTGATGTGTTTTCTCAGAACATCTGGCATAAATTGGACTGCAGACCTCAAAAAAAGTCTTAGTTTTGAAGGCAGCGGAGTTAAAAGTTCTTGTATTATCAATTCTTTGTCCCATCTGGCATTCTTTCTTTCTCTTTTTAGCTCTTCTTTCTCTGTTGGTGGGGACTGGCCAGCTTATATGGTGGTTAGAGCCAATTTGACAATTTGCAGACACCAATGAAAGTGTTTGGGTTCATGTCTGTGTATGTTTAAGTAGCTATTCTTTATGATTCAATTTTTCTTGCATGAGTCAACTTATGCTTGTTTCAGACTTCACAAAAACAATTTTACAGCAAAAAGACTCCCATCAGTAAGTCCTTCTATAAAAGTACACAGGAGGCTGGTATCATCTGTATGCTTTTTCCACTCTCTACAGATTTCAATAGGAGATTATATCCTATTTATAGAAGTCCACTGAACAGTTCAAATAAACCACAAACACTAATAAGAGATGCTGACAACTGACCTCTTTCAGCACGTTTAGAGTGATTAGCTGTCCATCGACTTTGCAGTGTAGTTTGGCTGAACCAAAAATTATGTTAATGTTGGTAACATAGAAAGGAACTATTCCAGCATGTCAGAAATGTATTCACTTTACAAAGAGATCAAAATAGATCACAACATTAGACACAGTTCTTCCCTTTGACTAAATCTGCTGAATGTAAAACAGCTTTGAGAAGATGCTTCTGTGAGAAATGAGAGGTGTGGGTCACATCCTTTCAGATGTGGGTTTTACACTGCCTACATGAGTGTTTGCAGAAGAGGTGGCCACTATCATCAGCTATTTTATAATGTTAATCTACTATTTAACTTCTTTTTTCACTATAAGCAAGAAAGATTTCATTTTGGGTTGAGTAAAGTATGTTCCACAAACCAGAGCAACATTTTTACAGTTTTTCTTGCGAATGCAAATAAAACCCCTATATCTCTACTATGGATCAGTTCAAACCAATTTCAGTCCAACTCTGATTTATTTGGCTTAGCTACCCAACTCGAAATTTATTCAAATTACCCTATGTGTCAGAGCCTCATAAACATAAGTGAAAAGCACATGTATATAACATGCAGAAGTCTCTCTGCCCAAGAGTTTACTCTCCGAGTCAGGCATCAGAAAGGTTCTCATCTCTATGAATATTTAGTAAGTCTGTACAGGAATTGGGAAGCCAGCCTGGACTATGAGTATTCTAAACCAGTGCCTAAGCCAGAAGCTCTTCTCTCCTTGCTGCTCAAATCTCCCACTTCTACTTCCTTTCTGCAGCAAAGCTACTCTGGTTCTGGTGGTTAAAGGCTCTCAGAAGCACTGATTCCCTTAGTGTGCACAAGGTAGCTCTTCAGAAGCCATTAGACATATGAGCTCAGCACTGGGATTAGAGTCAAACAGGGGTTCTGTGTTCAGACAGAACCTCTACAGCAGGAACAAGTTAATTTTTTCAAGGTCTAGGAGCACTCCTCTGCCATCACCTGCTGAGTGCATCTGCTGTGGCACTGGCTGTTTTAACTGCAGCTCAGGATCTGAGGGCTAGACTTGATTCAGCACGCACAAGGAATCTTCCCTGAATAAGCAGAGTAGGCGTTGAGTTTATAAGAAGTGTCACAGTGGCTGTCTGAGACAAGAAATTACTTTTAGAGGTGAAATGTTTTAACGTGTTTCTAATATAGCTGCGCTGGGTGGAAGAATTAAATTAATCTCATGTTGTTATGGAACCTCCTGTATACATGTTGCAATAAACAGGGGTGTGAAAAGCTCTGAGGAAGACACGGGAGACAGAAATGTGGATTAGGGAGGAAAGCAGAGGTGGGTGAGAAATGATCTAAGTGTTGGCATTGTGTGCAGTACAGTGGGCATTGCTCATCTCCATGAACAGAATAGCACTTTGCTACCCCCTCTCTCCTTAGAGGGGCTGCCTCGAGGCACTTCTCACTCGGGGTGATTATTATCTTTCCCATGCAGATGGGAAAACCAAAGCAGGGAATGGTCAAGACCAGCATTTTAAAAACTGAATTTTGGTGGCTTGATTTCTGCATGTCTAAAAGGAAACCAGTCTTGTTTCCTTAATGAAAGCCATGACTTTCATGAACCTCATGACCTTCATGAACCTCATGACTTGCCCAAGTGTGGACTATTGTCTGCTCAGCACATATAAAAACAAGGTCCAAGGTGTCTCACATTCAACATTTGAGATGGGTACATGGGAAATGTTGGTCTCTTAAATGCTGGACTAGCTCATACAGAAAGTCACCACGATTAATGTTTCCTTTTCTAAATTATAGTGAAGGATTCTTCTTTTTAAGTAATATATCTGATTTGGATGCTACTCATCACAGTTTTTGTATTCACATTGGAATACAAGCTGTCCACAAATAACATGGAGGTGTCTATGGAGTTGCACTTGCTTTCTCCTGACATTTGTATGAGTAAACTCATCTGACTTCATAGGGTAGATGAGGAAACTGCATCTTCCCTACGTGCCATGAAGAACTGTATTTTTTTCTTTTGGAGAGGGGTTTTGCAGCTCCCCTGACAGCACTACACCCACCCTCTGTCTTGCTGAGTTTTACGCTGCCTTCAGCAACAGCACAGATGCTGGAGTTGAGCTGCTTGGTGACTGTCAGGCAACGTGTCCACAGAGTGGAGGCATTCTTTTAGCAAGGATTTCAAGCATGGAAAAGCTTGAACCAAGAGGAAACCAAGCTGACTGCCTGACACAGGTCTAGATTTTCTCAGGGCCACTTTGCAGTTGGAAATGTCAGGGAATTCAGACTGCATCGCTGAGCACCAATCCAGATTCTGGTGCCACACCTCCCTTTGCTCAGGTGCTCACTTTGGCTCTGCCACAGTGCATTCTCTTTTCTGCGATTTTCCCAGCTTCCATATATTAGGCCCACACTGTTTCTATTTATGCAAATATCCAGTTCCTCATGTGGATTTAGGAAAAAACCAATACACCTCCACAGATACCACAGACATTCTGGAAAACCTGTAGCTTGCATTCAAATGAATGTTCGTTATTTTTATTTATTTGCAATGTCCTCTCCTCTGTAATTCTCTATTGAATAATGACTTTTGGGCAGGCTAACTTCACCTTGACAATGTCAGATCTTAGTGATGTTCTTTCATTTCTCTCTCCTTGACTATTATGTGTCATTTTGTGAGCTGGTAAACAGCAGCTATACCTAAATACACATCTAATGATCTCCAGACTCTCCACAGACTTTAGGAGACAAATACAGGCAGGAACAAATAATAGAGTTTATCCACCCTCAATAGTCAACTCTGGCTGTTTGTGAGAGCTACAGCATGACTGTGTTTCAGGGAGACAGCTCTTGACCAAGGATGAGTGTCTCCCATGCTGCCTGCAAAGTTTTGTTGCCCTGGAAACACACACTATTGTTATGTGGAAACATCTGTGAGATGTATGGGAACACCAAGGTGATTTGGATGAAATATGGCAATGGAATGGCAATAAAGGTGTGCTTAACTGCGCTTACAAAAAGTGACAGATAAGAAGTATTATTCATCAGCAAAGTACAATACCTTGCAGAACTTTAAAATAATTAACTTCTGAAGTTCTTCTTGAAGCAATTGATGCTTGTCAGATGTGGAAAAGAGGAGGGAAGTTATAAAGAAGATGAGGAGGTACTAGTTACTGTTATTTCCTTAATTTGAGATTTATGCTTGAATGACTTTGATATATAAAATAAATACTTTGGGTTTTTTTTCTTCAACTTACAGTTTCATTGTACAAGAGGAAAAAAAAAAACCTCAAGGTTTTGAAAAGCCACAGTTTAACTGTGGTTTAACTGTAGTTTTGCCTTTAACCTGCTTTATTTGATCAGTAGAAAATCCCTGTATAAACCCTCTTATTTAATTTATCTTAATATGTAATCAACTCTTCAGTTACTGAATGATTGAGAATCAAACTAGCTTGAACCAGTTTAACTAAGTTCATTCAAAACCTAATTTAAGGCTTGATTAAATGGTGCTAATGCAAAGTTAAATAAACTAGATGCCAGTAAAAGCTATTTTAGGAATTGCCACTCCTGCTGAAGGGTAAGGAGTTTAAAACAAACTCATTTAATTTACTTTAGAAGTTACTAAGATAAACTATTCTAAGTGCTTCTGTGCAGAAAAACTTGCAGAGCTATGACAATGGACTCTGTAAAACTGCTGCTTAACATGAGTACATGAGTGAAGATCAGAAACAGGAAGCAACTAAACCTTGCACCTTTTTAAAACAAAAATCAAAATACAACACTTTCCTCCTTGCCCCTTAGGGGAGTGAAAAATACAATTTTGTCTATATTTCCTCAGTTTTCTTGCCACTGCTGCTACAGTTGTAGCTCTAGCAGTGGGAACACTGCTCATGATACAGCTGTGCCAGCAGAGACAAGCTGGGCTCAATCTGAGTCCTGACCAGCGAGGTGGAATCCAGCAGATAACGTGGCTTCCAGTCAATCGTTCTGGTAGTGCCGGGAGTTTCGCAGCACGAGTCATTTCACAGATACATTTTCCAGAGAGGGCTAAATAAGCAGAGAATGTATTTCGCAGGGAGATGATTGCTCTAAAAATTCCCTGAAAGGCTTATCCCAGAGAGTCCCGGGGCTGGAGCTGCAGATGTCGGAGCTCATCCCGCTCCCGAGGAGAGGGATGTACGCGGCAGAGCTCTGTCCCCTAGCGGGCACAGCGACACGCTCCTTCACAGCGTGTGCAGGGGGAATCTCCTTCCAATGAAACCGGGAAGGATTTATTTGAATATGAATGTATACGTCACATTCCTTACTCATGTCCCCCTCACCACGGCCACCAACAGGCCCAGGTCAATTATACAGTTCATCTGAGTAGTTATGGGGAACTTAATGAGGAACTTTTATTCTCTTTTTAGGCTTTTTTTCTTTTCATGTGCATTTTTAAAATATGTTAGACATTTGCTTTCCTTTATCCCAGGACCGACCTCATTTCAGTTGAAACCATTGTCTTCAAACAGAGCAGAGCAGTGTTAACTGGCAGTTTTCCAAGTCACATGAAGAGGGTCTGCTGATTGCTTGGAGCTTGGGATTGCCTGAAGGATTTGTCCCAAGATCTGAAAAGCCAAAGAGATACCAACAACCTTAAAGGCATATTGCTGCTTGTCAGACTGGTGCATTTGTGTCCTAAAGGGAAATTTCATCCTTTAGCAAAACTGTACAAAACTTAATGAGGTGGGAGAAGCTGTCTGAGACAGACAGTGGTCCAGAGAGCACCATGGCAGCAGGGGCTCTGCTCTCAATCAGGCACTGGGCACTCCCACTGGGGCAATCCTGCTCCTGCTTGACGGGCCTGCCAAGGACCTGTACTTAAAAGCAAGATTTTGGTGGCACTCCATTGGCTTGGATGCATCACTGACTGCTTTGTGACTGCACACTTCACTGAATTTAATTCCCGTTCCCTTCCCACCATTTCAGCCTTGTCTGTTTTGAGAGGATCTCATATTTAGCTCAACTCTATATCCTTTAGGAAGAAGCCATCTACACAGCTTCTGTGATGCTGTAGACCTGGAAGGAATGGACCACAAGATGATCTCAGGTCTGTGCAACACCATGGGGAATTTGTACTAAGTGAACATTCATGACACAATTTATGAGTATCCCCTTCAAATGAAGTTGAGCTTCCAAGGGTCAGATCCAAAGCCTACAGTGTAGGGGACTTTGGATCTGTACTTAGCTCTGTTTTAGACAGAAGGATATACCACACTCTTCAGTACTGGAGCTTAAATCTGAACTGTCTGGTTACATCTGAGGCATCAGGGATACACCAGTGTGGGAACACTTTAAAATCCACACAGAAGTGTGACACCAATACATGATTCCTGCCCACAGGTGGCACTCTGTCATGAGCCCTGGCTGCTTGCTAAGTCCTCTCATGAATGAGATCTCCTTCAGTTATGAGAAAAATATTTGCTTTGGTATTCAGTAATGACCTTTCCTTGAGGGACTGCAGATCTACGGAGTGGAATAAACTGAGCAAGACTCCTGGAAAGTACTGTCTATTCCAGAACAAAACTCCCATGTGCTGGGCCTGACCCTATCCATATCTTCTGTGCAAGCACAAGAGGTTTTAATGTTATTTTGACAGATGGTGTCATGTCTGTTTCCATCCAAAAGCCAAGGGAGCATCTCTGTTTGGATTTGTGTCAGTAGTCCTATTTCCGGGTGTTACTTACATCTCCTGAAATAAAACAGTTACAACTCCTTGGATATATTTGGAGGACTGCAACAGTTCATGACCAAAACCTCCCTGAGATTTCCTGCTATAAACACATCACTACCAAAATGGGACACATTAGGGCAATCCCAGAGAAAGTCCCCACGTACTTCAGAAGAACCACCAGCCTGGCGAGAGACACTGACCTCCCAAGCCATGAAGCTGTGATGCAGCTGGGCATGTGATTTCCCTGGGAATGGGCACACTCTACATTATCTGTGAGAGATCCTTTAAGGAAATGACTGCACAGATCTGTTAAAAAAAAAAAGAAAAGAAAAAAAGCAGAAATATTTTTGATGTCCATATGATACAGAGTGAGGCTTTGCGCAAAGAGCCTGTTAAATTGCTCTCAGGTCAGATGCTTCTCATGTGATGCAGCTAGGAAAAAACATGTGAAAAGCCATTTTGACTGAAAGCTGCATGGAAGTAACACTCACGGATGGAGAGACCAAAACAACTACTTGTCTCCCTATTACCCACTTCAGGGTACAGAAGAGAAACACTGAGCTAAGACAGATTTTTGCCTCTGAAAGCTACAAAGGAGGCAGGCAGGATATGCATTCTCAGAAAGACAGCTGGGTTTCACATATTCATGTTCTTGTGCTTCCGTGAAGGTTGCAGCACGTGCAATTTTTTCCTAAAACCCTTTGCTAGGATGCACAAAACCTGCACCTCTTTGCATTTGTCCATTAGGGTGACAGCAAAAAGGGAGGATCTAGTGAGAATGTGGAAAGAAGCAAGGAATTTGTTTGTCTCTAAATTTTTGTCCAGAGTAGACACCTGTGAGCCCTTCATATAGCAGAGCAGCACTTTTGAGAGATACAAAAAGCTGCAAGTTTAGCTTCTAAAGCTGCTGATAAAGGGCAATGGGGCTTGTAAAACCAGTTCCCATCCCTTCAGCCCCTAGAAGAAGGAGCCTAAGAACAATTCCTCTATCTCCTGCACAGATCTATAGCAGGCTCAGCTGGACTGACAGCTGCCAGCGAGGTGAAAAGCAGCACAGTTCAGACTGTCAGTGCTTTGGCTTTGAAGTTTTACAATGTTTTAAAACAGATAAATATTTTTACTATTATCCCAAATTTGTGTCAGATATGTATGCTCCATGTAAAAGTAAAAGGGTGTAAAATGATTGTCGGTTGTGGAAAACCTGAGTGCAGGCAAAATGGTTCCTTCTCCTAATGTTAAACTTAAAAAAGCAGCTCAGCATAAAATGTGTGAAGGTTTCAATTCATCACAAAAATTCCCATTAAAAAAACTGCAGCTGGATCAAGTGTCCAGTGAAAAGGAACTCTTAACAGCTCAGCACAAAGGCCAAAGGTAGACAAAGCCATTGAGAGAAACCTGTTAGAAAGAGCTCTGATAGTAAAGAGCTCTTGGCTAGTGAAGAACACAGCCAAGCACACAGTTTATCAATTTTTTCAGACTTATTTTGCCCTGACAAAGGCCAGCTGGCCATGCTGGGAGAGGCAGCTCTCCGGGGCTCTGAAGAACTTCCCATGTAACTTAGTTCTGCATGCAGAGTGGCTCAAAATAAGGATTACGGGTATGAGGAAGGTGTATCACTTGTCACTGATGTTGTGTAGGAAATTCGGGGAAAAGAATGTGATGGCCAACTTAAGATTTGGAATGTGCAAAAGATTCAATTTTGTCCAATGATTTATAGCATGGCAGTTCACATATCGTACCTTGTGTCTCCTTCATTACCATCTTACCCTTCATTCCCTTTGTGTACAAGATCATCATGGGTGGCATGGAGCAAAGAGGAGTGCGAATCTGTGCTGTAAATACTCCCTGTGTCTGTGCCTGAGGTTCTTCCTGAAATGACAACAGCAGTCGAGGGAAATTGCCGTGACTCCAGTTCGTGTCTCTGCCCCCACAGATGATGAGCAAGTGCTACAGAGCTGCCAGAATCATCATTTCACTTGACTGCTGCTTGATGAAGCAATGGCAACAGAGGCAGGAGTGGTTCGTGTGCTGACTGAAGAGCAATTTCGTCTATCTACAGAATTATCTTGCTTACTATCATGCCTTTTGTTTTTTTTTTTAATTTTGAACAAAAACACTTACACTCTGAAAATAAAAACTCCCTACCCCCTTTGCAAATAGGATGAAATTGTAATTTTCCTTTTTCACCCCTCTGGTCTATAAATTGAGCAGGAGTCAGACACAATTCCAGCAGAACCATTCTTTGGCTATTTCCTCTGTTTTCTCTGTTTACTTCTACACACTTCTCTCTTATTATTATCCCTTTTATTCCCATCAGGATCTGCATGCTTGCATCTCTTTTCATTTACTGAAGGGGTAAGCTGATAAGCATTTAAGCCTTCCAATACCTGAAAGGAGTCCACACGAAAGACAGGAATGGACTTTTTACAAGAGCATTTAGTGACAGGACAAGGAAAAATGGATTCAGGTTTCAATTAGACATTAGATATAAGGAGGAAGTTCTGTACTGTGACAGTGGTGTGACACTGGCACAGGCTGCCCAGAGAAGCTGTGGACGCCCCATCCCTGGAAGTGTTCAAGCACACGCTGGACAGAGCTTGGAGCAACCTGGTCTAATGGAAGGTGTCCCGGCCCATGCAGGGGGTTGGAACTGGATGACCTTTAATACCCCTTTCCACCTCCAGCCACTCGAAGACTCCTCGTGACCCGAGGCCCAAGCTCCGCCCGCCCCCGCCCCACTATGGCGGCGCCACCGCCTCACAGGCCGCCACCGGGCAGCGGGAGGGCGGGCACAGCCGCCTTCCTATTGGCCGAGCCTCTTCCCGTTCCCCTCTCCTATTGGAGAAAAGTGGCCCGTAGGCGGGGATACGCGCTGAGCGACAGCTGCGGCGGCGAATGGGCGGGCTCGACCGTCCCCCCC
>VWZT01010035.1:366630-397911 GCA_013397055.1 Pachycephala philippinensis
GCGGGAGCCAATGGGAGCGGCGGGGGGCGCGTGCTGTGCCGGGAGCAGGTAAACAGCGGGGCGGCCGGGGCGCGGGAGCGGGACGGGGATGCGGGATTGGAACCGGGATCTTCTGCCGGCGGGATGCTGCGGGCTATGGTTGGGGCGGGACGGGACGGGACGGGCCTGGCCAGCCGCCGGCGTTTGCGCGGGGTCTCGGGGTCGCCGCGCTCCCGGAGCTGCCTGTATCTGTGTGTGTGTATATACGTACATATGCATGTTGTTATATAGGTGCGTATTATATGTATGAAAATACATACTTCCATGTGTGTTTGTGTACGTACGCGTGTAAAAATATCTGTACAGCTGTTTCTCCTGGGCGGTGGCGGCGTTCCTGCCTGCCATCCCGGCTTTCATTTGGAAGCGCCTTCGGCACACCTTCGGAGGCAGCCAGAGTTCTAAGCGTTCAGAAGGGCAGCTGGGGAGCAGGAACATCTGCATGGGAGCAAGGGCTCCTCTGGCCTCCTGCAAAATCTCTGCCTGGCGGGGTGGGGCTTGTCTTGGTTTTTTTCCGCTTTTCTGTAGTGTAGGTGTGTGTTGTCTGTGTGTCCGGCCAGGCTGGCCATGCACTTGGATGAACAGGGAAGCAGTGCCAGCCCCGCTGTGCGCCTGTGTCCCCCTGGGGGCCCAGGGGAAAGCAGCCACTCGGGTAGGACACCCGAGCTCAGCCCCAACACAGGTGTCCTTGGGTGTCCCCGAAGTGTCACCTCCAGCCCCTGCTGGTTCCCGTGTCCTCAGCAGTGCTGGGACCAGCGCGGGTTGCTGCTCCCGTGTGTGAAGCTGACCCAGGCTTTGAGGTTTTGCTTGTGTGAGTGGTTCTGCAGGGCTGTGGCGCCTTTATGTTGTGACGGGGAGTTGGCTGATGGAGTATTTGGGCTCAGTGCTGGCAAAAGAATCCTTCTGACCCTCTCGGGGAGGGTCTGATTTCAGCTCTGCCAGCAGAATCGCCCTTTGGGGCTATGTGTTGTGCCTTTCTTGTGGGACAAGAGAAAGCAGTGCTAGTTCAGACAGAAAGGAGAAAGAAAGCTACAAATCTTTACAACTTCCCATAGCATCTTGTGTTTTGTTATTTTTGTGTTCTCGGGCTGAAAGTGAGTGGTATTTGCACGCTGAGATGGTGTGTTCCAAGTCCCCTGGCATTTTAGCAGCATGCCCATTCTAACTTTATTTATTGGCAAGAACCTAGAAATCTTTCCTCCTAATTTTGGCCCCACCACTTAGGATTTCTTAAAAGTTTATTTCCTTCTCTTCGTATTTGCCAACAGCAGTGGTTGCTACAGCCAAAACTCAGGAGAACATCAGGCTGTCAGTATTATCCCAAAGCTGTCTCTTGATCTAAACATAGCAAAGAAAATACAATTCTCTTCATCTTATTGCCATCAAAGAGAACAATATGTATAAGGAGGAATTTTAACTTTCGAGTGGGTAATTAAGTATTCTGCCAGGCTACAGCAGCTGTTCTGTGCTGTACATTGTAGTGGTATTATTTGTGATGGATGAAATGCAGAGCAAAGGATTTAGATTGTTTGCAGCATGAAAATAAAAGACAGATCTTAATGTTAGTGAGCTGACCCAGTTTAATCAAAATCCATAAAGCTGGTTTATCACAGCTGAGGAAAGAGGTCTCTTGAATGAAGGACATTTGGAAAGAGAATCAGTGACTCCTGCTTCCCTTCAGGATTCACAAGACGCTGTAAAGCAGGAGTAATTGTATTCCCACCTCAGGTCTTCTAAAAAGCACTTACTATTGACCCAGTTTTTGCCCCCTTTGACTTTTGCCATACAGTTTTGAGAATTGGGTCATTTTGCTTTTAAGCATTGTACGATTTTTTGAATGGGACCATTTTTGAATGGTTTGAGAGGCAGAGAGGAGAACTTTGCCTGATATAACTTAGTGCTTCAGTTTGATGATGGACTGGGACTTCATTTAATGTATTTGGTAGACGGTGCTCTAAAGCTTTTTGTAAATACAGATATAGCTTATATTTATCTTGGTGCTCCATGTTTTCCATTCCTGAGCTGTCATTCCCTGTTTTTCAGCTCAGCCTAGGAAAACAGTCAATATGCACAGACATATTTGCTGTCATGTGCATGAGTAGGAAAGAAGGCTCCCTTGCTTTGCATTGTGGTGTATGCAGCATCCTTTGGCAGGCATAAATCATCTCCACAAGGCCCTTTTCCTTTGTTTAAGTAGTGAAACGAGACCAGAAGACAGTGTGGCTTTGTAACACCCCTGTCCTAGCTGCCTGGTGCTCTGTGGCTCCCTTTTTGTTTGTCAAGCAAGTCCCAGGCTTTCTGTTCTTTCCTTCTGCTCAGCCCAAAGGGCGCTGTGGTGTGGGGCACATGTGTGAGAGTGACCAGGCTGGTCCTTCCTCCCCTGGAGGACAGGCTGCTCAAACCACAGCTCTCAGCCTTGGTGCCAGTTCAAAGTGCACCTCTGATGAATAAATAGCGGCATTAGACAAAATCCCTGCTGGGTCCGTGGTGGGGCAGAGGGGGAGAGCCAGTGTTCCTGCCTCTCTAAACCATATGTCCAAGGCCCCTGCTTAGGTAAGAGCCACAAAGCCACACTGCCAAGGGTTTTGCAGACCTGAGGTGAGAGTGGGCTGCTTGTCTGGGAGCTAGCAGAGGGCTTGTCCACCTTAAGGCTCAACCCTACTGGAAGGGGATGCACAGCGCTCTGTATTCCTGGTGTGGGCACTGCCACTGGGGCTGTTGCCACAGCCACTCTCGGGGCCAGCCCTGCTGGGACCTGGCTCTGTGACAGCCAAGGCAAACAGGTGCCTCATTGTCTTTTCAAAAGCACTACCCAGCTGATGAGCACCTGGTGTTGGCACCAGAGAGTTGGAGGGTGGTGGGACAACCCCTTTGGCAGGACAGTTCAGATCAATCTAAGGCAGCTGTGACTTCGGTGTCTGCCACAGGAGCTCCTGTAAGGTCTTGGATTCATTGGGGTGTGTTTGTGTCAACCCTCACTGAAACCACGGCTGTGTAAACAAGGGACAGTGAAGCTGTGTTCAGGTCTGAATCTGCTTGCTGACCAGAAATATCATAGCACCTTTGCATGTCCATATCCTTTCTGGGGGAGCATAGGAGGAAATGTCCTTAAAATTGGCTGTATTTCAACATGAGTTTATTTCTTCCCATGTAATTGTGAAGGTTAGTAATTGGCACCGTGGTTCTGCTATTGGTTTAACTCCTCCAGTGGGCATAAGTAGGGTGTTGAAAGTAGGGTAATTGGCTGCCCCTTTTAAATCCTCTGCAGAATTGCTCTCTTTATGTAGCAAAAATGATTTCTTAAATAATGTGAGGAAAAGTCCTTCAGTATTTCCATTGGGCTGTTAAAATGTAAATATTGGTCCCAAACTATCAGTGAGTAAATCTTTATTTGTCTCCTCCCTGGTCTCTGACATGGGCAGAAGGTTTGAGAGTTATTTAAATTCCATAGGTCACAAATCCTGTGGCAGGCATAACTTATCCTGTTCTTCATCCAGAAGTATGTCATGATTGAATGACTTTCTTTACCTGACTTCTTTAAAGACCTAAATCCTGTGACTGGACCAGAGTCTAGTAACCCTGCTGTAAATTGTGAGCCCTCATGTGCTCAGTCAAACGAGTGTGTTAAGCATCCAGAGAGGAGATTTTGGCCTCTGTAGGAAATAAGCACACCAGTGTTAAGCAGCTCACTCGGTAAGAACATGGGATTACTATGAAGCTGACAGACCTGGTGTGAGGGTTAGCCCTGTTTTGTTTCCCATAACTGTACCACTTTTATCACCAAAGGAGGAACAAAATGATATGAGAAAGCATGAGAAGCCAGAGAAGGAGCGGATGTCTCAAAAATGTTTCACTTTGGTAGATTGAGATGATGTTCTAAAATTTCTTGAAGGTGCAGATGTGCTGAGGAGGCTGTGAAAGAAAGGGGGATCTCCCACTCTTCTCTCTTTTCCTTCCTCCAAAGTGAATTTCAGTTTCTTTAGTGAGGAGCAAGAATATCTCACAGATCTTCAAAGTATCCACTCTGACGTCTCAAGACAGTAGGGTGTGCTGGTTGGGCTGTGAAGGTATGATTCAGATTTAAGCGACTGTGTCCAAATCACATGGCTTCTTCAGCTTCCTCTTCTATTTCCTGAGACACAGGAGCTTGGGTAAGGTTCTGTAGAGGAGAGGTGTTCTGGTAGATATAACTGCTTACAATGCATTAGAGGTATAGTTTTGCTTGTGGACAAATGGCTGAGTATCAGAAAGTGATTAATTACTTGCTTTGTTAAGCTGACTTAATAAATGCTAAAAAGAATTTTCCTATCATTTGTATTTAAAACTTCCTGAAATCCTGATTTTAAGGCTGTTCTGCGGTGTTCAGGGCAGTGTACCTTCTCCCTCTGGTGCCTAGAAAGAAGAGCTGTTCCTTTCCTTGCCTGCTTTTCTGCATAGCAGTAGGTGAAAAGAGGCCAAGCGTTTCTAGCCCCCATGTTTATTCTCCATGTTTTTTGCCCATCCGAGTAGTTTTGCTTCTACTCACAAAACAACATAAGGAAAACCCCACAAGTGACTCTCCTAAGGAGACAGGTCTTTCCCTTGCTATGCAAACCTCTCTTTGTCCATGGGCAAAGAGAAGCACTGCTAATAAAATTCATCTGGTTAATAAACAGTCATAAGACAGCATGTAGCTCCTGATTAGTGGCTTATGTAAAGCTGAGGCTTCAGGTTACTAAGAAACTTCTGCTCCTTGCCGATGCTCGCAGGAGTGTTGTGTAAGAGCTGAGCTCTCTGAGCTTTCTGACAGGCAGCCCGTGTGTGAGGTGAAGCTGTGTTTGGCCCCTGCCAGACAAACACTGAGTGCTGGGAAACCTCCTTTGTGGAGGGTGAGGTGTACTGATGGGAGAGGGGAAATAGAGGCAGCAAGTGTGAAAGCTGTGGAAAAGAAAAAGTTTCTTCAGTGCTGCATTTTGCTGATCACCCTGCCTGCAGCAGTCCCAGCGACTTTAACTGAATGGATTGTCATGCCTGGGTGAGGGCAGGAGAAATCTGCTGTTGGGAGAATATGGAGCAATATGGCATGCTGGAGCCTCCCTGCTGAATCCTCTTCAGACTTGCAGTTATTTGCAGTGTGGTGTTCACTGTTTTCTTCCCCTCTGCTCTGCTTGTCCCCACAGCCTTGAGTAGTGCTTGGCTGTGCCCTCCTGAGCGCTCCCTCAGAAAGCGGCGATGATCACATTCATGAACAATTCGGACAGCGAGGAGGAGCCCTGCAATGAGAGAACATCCCTGATGTCTGCAGAGAGCCCTCCAGTACCCTCCTACCAGGATGGCCTGCCGGCCTCGGAAGCAGGGGAAGCACAGGCACATAGGGTAGGTGTGTGTCCTTCACGGGCAGTGAGGACATGGGGTGTGGTGACAGAAGTAGTGCTGCTACCCCTCAATCCCTCCTACCCGACTGGCTTCTAGGATTGGCTTTGGTCAGTGTTGTTTCCCTGGTGTCACTCTCAGCCAGCAGCAGCACTGCCTGTTGCCATTTCCTCCACTTTGGCTTTTTCCCCATTTTTATCTCCATGTATACTCCTCCCTTTTCCTTCCTTTTGGTAAAGATTCAGGCTTTTAATCAGGACCTGATGCACATATGACTGTTGCAGGATATCCTTTTTAGCCTTCTTGTTTTGCCAGATACCCTTTGTCTGCTCTGGTCAGATGCAGCTAATGTTAGAACAGAATCTAGTCCAGCTGCCAGCGAAGCAGCAGGATAAAGCAAGCACAGTGTTGTTGGGAGAGGAGGAACATGTCAAGCTTATGTCACCTCAGATGACATTTTTTCTATCTAGTTCTGGGCATCTTGCCCTTCATGTTCATATGTCCATCTATATATTTGCATTTGAAGAGGTCCTTAGATACTCATGGTGTTGGTTTAAAAACTCCACTGCAACCTGTTTGCAATGGAACTTTTATAATTGTATTGTTCAGTTGGTACCTTTCTATTAAGACTCTGCTGCTATGCTGTGCTGGCCTACAGCAGCCCTGTGGGATATGATGGAATCGAGCTTTGAACACAAAGAAAAGAAGCATCTTAACATATTTGCTAATACTTCTTTTCAGAAGAGGCGAGCAGGCAGCAGCCGCAGCCCGAACAATATCGCTGGTGGAGAAATGTCTGGCTCGGGTGTTCCAGTGAGAGAAAGCGCCCTGGAAAATGAAGAGGAGGAACTGACTCTGAAATATGGAGCAAAGCATGTAATCATGCTCTTTGTGCCTGTCACCCTTTGTATGATTGTTGTCGTCGCCACCATAAAGTCAGTGCGCTTCTATACGGAGAAAAACGGGCAGCTGTAAGTGGGGTCTGCAAACAGCCTGAGTACGTGGGACCCCCTGCTCCACACTCACGCTCTGTGCATGCAGAGTGCTTCCTTGGCAGGCTGGGAGAACCTTTACACAGGTAAAGGTGGCTATAGAAACATACAGAGAGCTTACTAAAGTACGCTACGTCCACCTGTGTAAGTTTTTCCCATACCTGCATTACACTGATTCGTTAGCACTGTCATTTAGGGTGCCCTAAGTGAGGCCTGTGAGCAGCATAATAATGAAGCTGCTTCATTCTGCAGCATAAAAGGCCCAGGCTGAACTCTTAGGCTGTTCACTAACTAGCTGGCAGCAATCAGGGAATAGCATGTTCATTTGGATGAGTGTCTCATTTCCTGGTGATATTTCTGGTTCCTAAAGATTCATGGTGTGGATACATAATTCCATCCAGCTCTTGCTGACAGTGCCTGGCTCCTGGGGCTCTAACTGTGCTTCATACATGGGGTGGAAAAAGGGGGACCGTGGTCCCTTGAACTGAATCAAACGAATCAAAATGGGGGGAGGGGTGTAGGGTGGTGAGAAGGGATAAAAGAGTCCAAGACTCTCCTACCAAGTGTGGAAAGAAAGGGTGTCCCCCATTTCAGAACAGCACCTGGGATGTATCCTTGTAATTATCATAGGGAAGTTTCAGAGCATGCAATAAAAATTTGCTGCCTGCAGAGCACTTAGTAAAAAAAAGTCATTTATACTCTAGGTCTTTTTGCTTAGAGCTCTGCCAGCCACAGCTGCTACGTAGGAATGTGCTTTTGATAGTGACCACTAATCTTTAGTTGATAATTAACTTGAGCCCAGCCCCTTCAGAGGCTACATCTCGTGTTTGCTGTCCTTGGCAGTCCTACCTCCCTTTCTTTCCCACACACAGAGAGGTCTGGTTTTATCTGGGACAGATGGTTAGAAGAGAATATATTTACTTCATACTTTTGCTTTATCCTGCAGGATCTACACCCCTTTCAGTGAGGACACCCCATCTGTGGGCCAGCGTCTCTTGAACTCGGTGTTGAACACCATCATAATGATCAGTGTCATCATTGTCATGACCGTGTTCCTAGTGCTGCTCTATAAATATCGCTGCTACAAGGTAAAGCATTCGTGCCAGAGCCTTTTCCGCCTCTGTGCTGTCAGCCTGGGATCAAATGGGCCTTGCATGGCAGTGAGAAACACAGGCACTGCACTGGCTCATCCTCATCTAGGGCACGGCAGGAATGACTGTGCAGAAGCCTTTGTCAGTGGTGATGGAGCTGTGGCTCTGAATAGGCTTTCCTATTATTTTGTCACTAATGGCAGGCCCTTAAAAACAAGGTCTGCTACTTCGTGTTAGTCAGGCCTGTGTTTTCTGCATCTGATCCAAATGTTCTGCCGTTTGTACTTGTGGACTAAGTCGTACCATTTACTGTGAATACCTTCTATTAAGACATTTCAGATAAGCTTTGTGGAATCTGGTATTATTCCTGCCTGTGGAAGCTCTGGTGGAAGAGCACAAGGCTTGGAGGGAAAGGCACACTAAGGTTTTGTGGTGCCCAGGGAGTTCTTACATGTGGTACCAGCACATCATTTGAGCTCTGGCCATTCCTGCTTTTTAAATTTGTCCCAAAGATGGATTTATTTTACAGCCTTGGGCAAACCCCTTCTCCTTCCTAGCAAACAGAAAGAATGTGCTCACCTGTGTTAGCCAGCAGCCAGTATGGGTACCCATGAAAATACTTGAGACAGAGACTGAAAAAAACCCAAACCAACTAAAACACTAAGAGACAGAATATAAAATAGAACCGGGAGGAACTGGCTGTCCCTCTTCCCTCACTGACCATAGGGAAGGCAGGGTCTTTGGACACTGGAGGAGGAGTACAGAAGACTGTTAGGCAGCAGTGCTGTGACCTGTGCAGGGGTAACAGCCCCTACAATCACTGTCTCTTCTTGCACTTGATAGTTCATCCATGGCTGGCTGATCCTGTCCTCTTTGATGCTGCTCTTCCTCTTTACCTACATATACCTCGGGTAAGTAGGAATGGTGCAGGTAACCTGGCAGTTCAGGGCTCCTTCACCTCTTTCAACAGAAAATTCCCACTTTGAATAAGAAAAGGAATGTCTCCCCTTCTCCAAATGGACATTTAAGGGTTGTTAGAAGAAGATAGCTTTCTTTTTTAAAAAGTGGAAAAGAAGGTCTTTAATAGTCAATGCTTGATTTTACAAAAATCGCTGGGAAGTGATACTGTGAGCATGAAATGAACAGGCTGAATCTTGTGGTAGAGAGGCCCTGGATTATACACTGAGAAGCATGTGGAAAGGAACTTTATGTGCTGAGTTGCTTTATGTGCTGAGTTGCTTCTCTGATTTGTCTTCCCTTTCTCTTAGACAACATTGTTTCAAGCTCATTCCCTTAGTTCCCAGCTCAGGTGAAAGGAAACTTTTAGCTTGTGGGTGACATTTGTTAAGACTTCTTCATTTTTAACTGTGAGCGTATTGCAGCTGGTGGGATGACACTGACTGGACTTCTTTGCTGTAGGCAGTCATGTAGCCACAGGCCTATGCTCAGTTGAGATTTGAAATCCTGCTTGCTCAAACCCTTGGAATCGCTGCTGAACTCAGGACTGAGGCAGTGTGGTGCTGGTCTGCACACACAACATCATCTCGTGCAGGAGGAACAGAGAGCTTGGAGCAGCAATTGGCCAAAGGGCAGGTTCCCCTTTCATGATGAGAGTTGCTCTATTCTGCTTCCTCCTGGTGTAGCTGGGGGCTTGTTTGTTTAACTACAGCCAGGGGGATGCTTCACATGTCACTTGCTTTTATTGCTTAGCTAAATTTTCTTGTTGTATTCCAGTGAAGTATTGAAGACGTACAATGTGGCCATGGATTACCCCACTCTGTTCATAGTCATCTGGAATTTTGGAGCTGTTGGAATGATTTGCATCCACTGGAAAGGTCCCTTGCAGCTCCAGCAAGCTTATCTCATTATGATCAGTGCTCTAATGGCATTGGTGTTCATTAAATATCTACCTGAGTGGTCAGCATGGGTGATTCTAGGTGCAATCTCCATCTATGGTGAGTCTGGGTTGTGACTCTCAAGGTGTGGCTCCTGGAGAGGTTACTCCGAGGCAATCTCAGGACTCTGTATGTCCTTCAAAAAAACAACTTTAATGGTGCTAAGAGCTTTAGAAAGAGCCAGATGGGCAATTAAGTTGACTCCCTGCCTTGTCTCTTGCTAACTTGATTGTGTAGGTAGTGTACTTCTACCAGGTCTTTCAGAGTGGATCACCAAGTCAGGGAAGGACTGAACCTCACCTAACTGCATGGTAGGGGGTGGCTGGATTTCTATCAGTAGCAGGCCTGACAGTCTTGCAGGTTTTGTTTATTGTTATCAAGAGATCATGGATTTTGGTATGAGTTACAAGTTTCAAGAGAACCTGCAGAACAAGAGGGAGGAGATCTGATGGAGGAGAGAGGGTAGGCAAAGAGGTACTGGACCAAAGGCCTTCCTTCATTCGTGTGAAACAGAGCCAGTGTATGCAGTGATGGATTGTGGAATGTGAACAAAGCCCCCCCACTCCTCCTCTAATTAAATTTAACTTCTCGGTGAAATGCTGCCGTCTGCTTTCAAAGAACTCTTGTGGTATTCTCAAGGGGCTTTTTATAGGATTAGCACAGTGAAAACTCTTATTATTACATTAAGGCTTGGAGATGGTATTTTAAGTGAACAACACTTTCAGGGACTAGAACAGCTGGAGTTATGCAAAGTGGTGGAAAGTGCCATTCAGGAAATCATCTATATGGATAGATGTAAATTTGAGGGGGGAATGTCTTCTTAAAGATAAAGAATGTAAAACATGCATGACAGTTCAAGATGAAGTTGGTCCTTTTTTTTCTGCAGATCTGATGGCTGTTCTCTGTCCCAAGGGGCCTCTGAGAATGCTGGTAGAAACTGCACAGGAGAGAAATGAGCCCATTTTCCCTGCATTAATATATTCCTGTGAGTAAGATTACAATGTTAATGTTTTTAGCCAGATTAAACTCTTTAAACTACTTCTGTGTCAAAGCAAAGAGCACTGTCTTAGCTACTTTCTTGCCTTAAGTACGGTGCACATTTATGTTCTGGAACAGACCATTTGTAGAAGGCCTTGTTTATCAGTGACAATGTTGCTAACTCTAATTAGCCAAAGGGAGCCCGCATTTACCTTGTAAAACTGAATGTTCAGAAACAGATTTATCCTTTCAGGAATACAGTGCAGAATATGCCTCTTTTTTTCTGCACACAAAACCCTGTGTGAGGTGGGCAGCAGTGTTTGCCAAGTTCTGTGATTAGGTGATGCTCGCTCAATGCACTTATTCCTCGTGTGTATGCTTTACAAACACACTTTAAACATGTGATGAGGCTCCATGCTTCCTGCAGCCCCTCTTGCCCTCTGTACTGTACAGATGGCAGTGCTTAGAATATATTTGCTTTATTGTTCATTGTTTGGCTCCTCACTTTGCAAAGGGCTCTATTCAAGTACTGCTTTGCAAACAGAATCAGTTGTCTCTTCCCTGGCTTTCTTGGGCTGTTTAACTACCATGGTGCCCTTATCCAAAGGTGTCCATGTGCTTAAGATTAAGATTGTTGGAAGGCAGGAGACTCAGCATTCAAGGGACCTGGACTCAAGTGCTTTGTGGACCTCAGTGACTTTTTCACTACATCACTTTTGAGATGAAGGGTTATTCCCAAATGTTTGATGCTAAGCTGAGGATGCCTACAACCTGGCTGATTTTTTTCCCGAGCATTTAATGTTACATAAATGCTTTTATGTGTTCCAAGCAGAGTCTCAGTTCTCCTCAGCTGCCCTCCCTTTTACAGGAGATTCTGTTACACTGACCTGAGACAATCTAGATGAAGTCTCTCATGTGCTTTAGTTAACAAAAAGAGTTTCCCTAAAGGAGAATGCAGTTCAGCAAATGATAAATACCGAACAAAAAGTTCTTGTGCAGAACATCAGTGTCTCCATTGCAAGACCACGTTCTGTGGCTCCCTCTAGATGCAAAAACATCACCTTGGCTGAGCTCATTGTGGAAAAGCAGGCACTGTGTTTGCCTTGGCTTATTTTGTTTAGCTTAGCCCCTATAAAATCAGGGAGACTGATGCACACTTAAATAAAAAGCCAATTTGAGTTCCTTTTCACTGATTCCGGAATGGTTTGTATTCCTTTTTAATTTAGGGATCCATCCCAAGAATAAAGCCCCAAACATCGGTTGCTATTGGAACTGAAACAGAAATAGGCAATATTTTGACGGGATGGAACGAAAACAAGCAGAGAGAAAACTTGCACTCTGACAACTCCTGTAGTCCCTCGCTTGTGTGCTGTACCTTTAGTAGAACACGAGTAAGCTGTGTTAGTTAACCTCTGGTTACCTTTTGAATTACCATCATTCCCTGGGAAATGGTTTTCTTTGAAGAAAAGAGCCAGAAATCATGATGAAAACAAAGGAGATGAGGACTCTAGTTCTGGAATTTTGCTTTCTTTAATCCACAGAGAAGACTATACTGACTCTTAGCTACTTGTACTTTCTTAAAAACTGAATGGATGCACTGCCTTGGCTTTCTCCCACCTTGCTGTCTCAGTGCCTAGTGAAACCAACCGAGTGTTTTAAAAGCATTTGCAGAGCCAAGGGCTTGTATCTTTTAGGGACAGCTAAATACTTATTTCCTCTGAACTGTGGTGACCAATTTTTTATGCAGCCAATTAATTTCTTTCTTCCAGCTGCTATGATGTGGACAGTTGGAATGGCAAAGCCAGACACAGCAGCAAGAGGACAAAGTCAGCAGACATGGGATGCAGGTTTGTTTGCATGCCCTTCGTCCATACAGAGCACTGTCCTACAGAAAAAATGAATATGTTTGAGATGAAAGTAAACATAAGCCCCAGAATCCTGATGGATGCATTTTTTTTCAGTGTTGTTACTTGCAGAACTCAGTGATGTTCAGAAACATGCTGTTAGGACTGGCAGCTAAGATGACCAGACAGTGTAGGAAGCTCCAGTATTTAGGCCACTTTTATTTAAAAAAACAACCAAACAACAAATCAAACAGAAGCGTTGCTCAGCTCACGTCTTTGGTGTACAGAAGCCAAAGCTGAAAGTGGGCTGGTGGGGGGTTATATTTTTCCTCACTGGGGATGGCAAATTACAACACAGGCTCCTAAATATAATACTGATGAGCTGGTGAACTTCAGTGTATTGCATTCAGACCACTGCCATGGAGCAGATACGCTTTTACCTCTCTTGAACTGCAATATGGCTCACCCTGCTGAAGAAAATAAATGTCTTTACCCTTGGGTACAGTCTTGTGTTAAGACACTTACCCACCAGCAGCTGTTGTGATCCAAGTTCACATTGTAGCTGGTTCTGCGGTAATTTGGGTGCCTTTGCTTTTATCTTCTTGAGATGCAAATTAAACTGCAGTTTTAAGGTGACTGAATAAAATCTTACTTGTGGTTTTAGGAGGATTTCCCATCTAGTCCTGTTGCACTTCAGAGATGACAGCACCTTTGAATGTTAAAGCAATAAATGCAAAGGTGTGATAACTGAACATGCTGCTTATTTCAGGATGAAGCAGCCGACATACCAAGGAATGGCAGGGGCACAATCCTGCTGTGAATCTGGGCACAGAGCAGGCACAGACTACAGAATGCTCTGTGGAAGCCCTGTGTGTCCGAGATCACAGTCTGCTTGTACCTGTAGCAGCAGCAACCTGTCAGTCTGACAGGGACTGAAGAGTTTGTAGGAGCTTCTGAAAAATAGGAATTGTCAGATAGAGTCATGTATCACAGACTGGCTGCTTGCAAAAGTACTGTCAAAGGCTCTGTCAGATGTGCTTTAACGGGGAAAAAAAAGTTACATTTGTGGACAATGAAATGTGTCTGCTTTCTACATGTGAACAGTCAGCTCCAACGTCAGTGTGACTCAGGACTTCTCTCATAAATGGCAGTCCTCTTAATCATCCATTTTTGTTATTTGACTAGTTAGGGAATACCTGAGCACCTCCACCCCAAAGGTATGACACTGTGGGAATGCATATTAACTTTAGTGGGTTTTACTTGTCATTCTGGCCTGTGCAGAGCAGTGTTAGGTCTGTGTACGTGCTCACTTGTTAAACCCACTGAGCTCCTGGGTGGCTGCCAGAGAAGCTGGGAACATGCACCCTTCCGACTGTTCCAAACAATAACACAACGTGTTTCCCTCAAAGCCACTAAATGTCTCTGCTTCAACTGGTCCTGATGGTCACACCTCCAAGAGACAAAGGGTTTACCCATTGCAGGGCAGCTTCACAGGAGTGTGGATTTCATGCACTTAAACATGTTATAAACGTAGCTGTCTCTTGTGTTTCTTTTTTTTTGTAATCCACTCTTGGCCTGTTTTTGTGGAACCAAGCAGAGGATGGGAGAGAACACCTCAGGAGCCCTTCACATGCAGAGTCCCAGATGTCAGAGACGAGGAGTCCTGTTCCAACCCGCCCCGTCACTTCTCTAGAAGAGCTCGAGGAGGAGGAGAGTAAGGGAAGCTTTATACCTTGTTTTCAGTGTAGTCCGAGCCTGACATTTTTACTCTTTGTGGTTAACACTCTGTTCCCTAGTTTGGTCTAATCACAGTTAATTTGAAGAGTTGTGCTTGCTGAGCAACAAAGATCTTGAGTCTGTGTATTACCTCTTGCTGCTGCAGAATCTGTTCTGGGATTGTGGTTCCAGTGACATCTGTTGGCTATGTGTACAATTTAAACAGTTCCTTCTTCCCCTTGACTCCTGTCCCTCTCTGTCCTTGTGCTTCCTGGTTTATTTGTAAAGCAGCCCAGGGAAGCACCTCAGAGAATGAGGGAGAACAAAAACAATTAGTGGGAGGAGGGGCTGGAAGTCTCAAGTCTCCTTGGGAATGTGTGGGTTCAGGTTGGTAGCCAGGACTAGGAACCTTTACCTGCTCCCCAGGGGACAAGAATTTGTTCAGGAGGAAGCAAAACAGGAGGCTCAGAATTAACACTTGTTTTCTTTTTCCACTTCTTTTCAGGGGGTGTGAAGCTGGGCCTTGGAGACTTCATATTTTACAGTGTGCTCGTTGGGAAAGCAGCTGCCACAGCTAGTGGAGACTGGAATACTACACTGGCCTGCTTTGTAGCCATTCTCATAGTAAGTGAGCAGCTTTGAAAAGCTCTGTCACACCCTGTTCAGCACAGAAGTGTTGCCAGCAGTACCAGCAGCTGAGCACTGCTAAATCAGTCCAGGTAACATGCTAGATATTTTGGAGTGCTCTGTCTCTAGGCTTCGAACAGCCACTGCAGCAGAATGATCCAGACTAATCAGAGCAGAACCAAGCGTGGAGATGGTGGGGGTAAAGCAGCCCCAGGGAACTGCTGATGTGTTTGCTTCAGCCACAAGAGTCAATATTAGGAACTCTACACTGATCAGCAAGTGTAGTTGAAAAGGTTAATTCTGTTATGCTAAGGGGAGCTGATAGATAAGAGGGTGAAGACCTATCTTATTCTACTATTTGAACTGGAAAAAATGAGGAGACTTAAATCAATGGAAATTATCAGTAAGAGTGGACTAACATACTCTTAACTGCTACAGGAGTCAGTCCTGCCAGGTCTAATGAACACACAGTCAAGCTTCCACCTGGGTGGAAAATAAGTACTATGCACTTGCTGTTTACCTCAACATCCTCCTGGAAACTAACCAGAAAGGCAACACCAGGATTTTTAGAATGTAAAATAAAATCAATTACTGTGTCCCTCTTGGGCCTCTGTTTTCCTACTTATATCCCAAGGACAGTGCAGGTGACTTTCTCTTGTGAAGACTGTGCATCAAAAAGCATGAGAACTAGAAATGAGCTGCCTTCACTGGAGTCTGTTCAGTGTAGCTTTCCAACCCCACAGGTCAGAGAAACCCTTAGGATCACCCAGATCCATATGCTGCAGTCCAGCACGAAGTCCCTTTGCTGGGGGAAATGTTCTTGCTCATCCCTCTTGTGAGGCCAAATGCCCCATTCTGTGTCTTTTTTGGTGCTGTTAAAACTTGTTTTGTTTCCTTTTGCAGTTTCATAATCTTGCTATGTGGCTTTCTGGTTCCCAAAAATGCCCCTCCAGTTTCCCAGCAGTAAGCACATCTTAAAAGGGAGATGAGATTTAAAGAGCAGGTGTAGGCCAGATATGGTCCCTGAGAGAGTAAGAACAGAACTACAGACTCAGGTGGATTGTAAACAAATTTGCAGTCTAGAAACACTGATAAAAAAAAAGAATTAAAAAATCTTGTCTGCTGATCTTCAGCTAGTGGATATTTTTGGAGCCCAGTGTCTTTGAAGTTTTGTCATCATGGAGGAATTAAAAAGGGCTCTGATGAGAGAAGGAATTAATATCTAAAGGCATTTAGCCATAGTATCTACCCAGAATATACAACAGCTTCTTTACACGCTCAAAAAAGCAGATCTTGGCCTGCTATCCAGATAAAACCAGAACTCACCCATTGTAATAAGCAATCCAGCCAAAAGAGCAGCAGTGGATTTGACTTGGTTTGGGTTTTGGTTTTGGTTTCTTTTTTTTTGTTTCCTCTTTTACCCTAAGGGACTTTGTAAACTGGGAATATGTTGTAAGTACATCCTGCCATGTATTAGAGTCCTTCAGTGGAACTCCTGTTTGTGCAGTCCACCAGGATTTAAGTGCTTTTGTCTGCTGGATCAGTGCTTCATTCATAATGGCATAGAATAAGCAGTAAAATAATCTGTAAAGCAGTTAACCTCTCGGGGTCAGCTGTACCTCTGCATTAGCTCTTTATACCACTTTCTCAGCAGAGAGCTGTGCTCAAGATTGCTGAGGAAAAACCTGGCCAACTTGTGTGAAACATGAAGCTGTGGGCAAATACATATTCTGCTGCTGGTAGCTCGGGTTGGCTTCAGTGCTGTACAGAGCATATAGATAATTATCTGTATGTTGACTTGTTGGTGACAGATACCTTTCTGGTTGTCTTACTATAATCTCCTTGTGTTTTTTATTCTCTTCTCTCTGACAGGGTTTATGCCTAACACTTTTACTACTGGCTGTTTTTAAGAAAGCACTGCCTGCTCTTCCCATCTCCATCACCTTTGGCTTGATCTTCTACTTCTCAACAGACAACCTTGTGAGACCCTTCATGGACACCCTGGCCTCCCACCAGCTGTATATTTAGAAGAAGTGGGAGTTAGAGGATTCTTTTTCAAGCTTTGCTGTGAAGTATGGTACAATGTTTGGAATAGGTCATAAAGTTTTTACACTTAGTGCCATATATTTGTAAGGAAAACACTAATTCCATGACATGCCGTGTACTAAAAATCTAATAGTTACGTGTTGAACTGAGATTTTTCACAGGACTCTTGGTGAAAAGCCTGGCTCCTTGCTGATGTCAGAGTGTTACTTTTATTTTATTTGATGTGCTAAGTGGCTGTTGTGAGCACAGAAACCTGTATGGGGCATGGAACACTGTAGAGGTGAGGGGTCTGATCTTCCAGGAGCCAAGTAAGGTGTTTGAGCCCTGGAACTGCAGTCAACTTTAACCATACTCTAGAATTTCTAAGTCTTCACACTTCCATTTGAAGTGTTGTGCAAACACGAGGTGCAAGTGATTGGAAAAGCACAGCAGGCAGCGTGCACAGAGCAGTGTGTGAGCATCAGAGAAGTGAGGTTGAACTTCCCACATTGGCTGCTGTGCACACAGCGCCTGTTGAAATTGCCCCAAAGGCCTGTTTATTCTGACCTTAGTTAGACACAGTGAGCCATGAGGGATCGAGACAGGATGGCAGTGGTGAGATGTTTGAACATCAGGCTCCTGGCTCTGAGCACATCCAGCACTGCAGCAAGCAGCTGATGGAGGCAGGGCTGCCCCTTCCAGCGCATCAGATCCTCAGCGTGCAGAAACAGATACTGCTCTTTCCTCCCAGCATTTTATTTTTTACAAAATACTTTTCTGGGTCCATACTACAATCCTGAAATGACCCGAAGGTGGAAATGACAGAAAAACTCCAGTAAAGCAGACCTGTAACTTACTATGTGTGTTTCTGGTCTCATTTCTGTGCATTGTTGTAACTACTCCAAAGGAGGATTTACCTTCCCTTTATTAAGAGGTCCTCTCTTACACTGACTGAGACTTGGTTTACCTAGGTTTTTGTACTGTTTAAAGATTATTTTTTTAATTACAAATCTTAAAATAGCTATTTAGTGTCAAAGGGACTCTTTTGGAAATATCCAATCGTAGTTTGTATCAAAATATTGGGGTGCAAACTTTAATCTGTTGTTACGTTACTTCTAGGAATAGCTATACACCCTTGAGTTCATTAAGAAAATCACAGTGCTTGATGTCAGTAAAAAATATATAGGACAGTCTGAACCTTTATGTTTTGTCCACCTTTGAAAATAATTTTATTTCTACTCTTTTGAGTCAGTTTTTCAATAGTAGCCAAAGTTCTGTGATTTTTTTTTTCCTTTTCTTTTTGCTTGTGTCTGTTACCCAAACAAGCTCAGTTTCCTTTGACAGCTGATCAATGTCAGTAAATGTAACATTATGCGAGATTTTGTGAATAATGCCATTGAGAGATAGAATTTAATTTCTGGGAATACTTTTTAGCTAAGGCTTTGAATTACGCATTTTACATTTTTAATGTAGTGCTTTTTCCAGCAGACCTGTTCAAGCTCATTTGCTTTGATACTTAACACGGACATCCCACAGGTGATTCAGACTAACTTTTAAAAAATGTGTAAGGGTTTTTATGAGAGGTGTGTGTGTGTGTGTGTCTCAGTCTGGACAAGTCAGTAATTCTTGCTCTTTGTTAGTTTTCCATCCTTATTTCTCACATTTGCAATGTTTGGACTGAACAGCTGCAGACAGAGTTAACTACTACTAAAAGGTATTTCCTTTGGAAATGTAAATCAGTAGAGCTTTGTTTGCTGATTTTTATGGTTTATGTGAGAATTGCTTTTTCTATTTGCTTGTTTGTGTTTGTTCTTTTTAACTAAAACAGTTACGGGGCCAAATCAGACTAGAATCACTGGGAAACATGATTTTACTTTTTGCATTGCATGGTGTAGAGAGGATGTGAATTATTTGTGTACACTGAAAGAAAACTCCTGCTTGGCTTATCAGGGTTGTAGCATATTGTTAGAAACTATTTCTATGAAAGCAGAGTTGATACTTGAAGGAAACTGGGAGGGGAACCTTCCCATATTGAAGGATCACCTCTGGTTTTCTGCAGATATCTGCTTGCCAAAGACTGGCCTTCCACTGAGCAATTATGAAATTACAAGAATTATAATTTAAAAGGCAACTGAGCAAGAGATTCTAGCAGTGCAACAGAATGTATTGTCCTGGTGAGTGATAGGAGTATATCACGGATATACTGGAATGGTTATAATTGTGTAAAAGTCCATATGTATTTACTACAAATATATATTTGTGTTTGTGTGTGCATATACACACAGACACACAAATTTTAAAATTACATGGAGTGATTTCTCATCTCTTCGGACATTTTCACCTGTGCATAAAGTGAAGTTCTGTTCATGATGTTAACATTGTGCAGCATGGCCTAAGATGTGAAATGGAGAGGGCAGGATTTACTCTACTCATAATTGTTTACTACATGAGATACTGACTCCGTGACCTGGCAACTTGAGTGAGCAAAGCATTTGTCTGCCTAATGTGTTCATTCACTGGTGTCAGCTTGCTGCATGCTCTGAAGAAATCCTACTGTCCCACTGATGTGCATCCCTGAAACAGCACAGCTTCCAGGTACGCTGGGGTGACACCTTTCTTGATGCTGGTGTCACTCAGCATCTGAAGTCATATAGGAGATGCCATGTGTTGGCATTTTCCTGTGTGATCCCAATCACACTCACTCCTCCTCTCCAGTCTAAAATGAGTGTTTCATTGCATCTACTCTCAAATGTAGCTTGGGCATACATCAGTCTTTGAGATCTAAGACTGAAGCCAAGTCCATGAACAAAAATGTAGTGGTGAGCCTGCCTAATGCAACCCCCCAGTGAAACTTTTGGTGGGAGGTCTGGGGTTGTTTTGTTTAAGTGTCTGCTGTGTGTCAAAGACGGGAGATGAGCCCTGTCCTCAGAGGATGCACAGGAAGCAGCACAGTCATATTGAAAAATCCAGAAACAGGATAGTCCTTGCAGAAGCACACAGCTTTCGTTTGATACCCATGGTCTCATCCATAAAACCTGACTTCAGGCTCTTTGTTCTTGCTTTCATAGGTACTTCCAGTTAACCCCATTGTGTTTGCTTTCCTCTTCCTTGTAACTCAAACTGGGTTTTGGTTTAAATTGGATATATAATTATTTTTCTTTATTGTTTCCCTCAGTCCCTGATCTCCGTTTCTGCATTAGAGATGCTCCCTGGCAGCCACGGGAGGGCAGTAGGTCTGTGTGGAGAAGTACCAGCCATTTTGAAGTATTCTGCCGTATGCCCCTTGTTTTTCAGAGAGGCTGAAGGCCCTGGAGTCTCCTTCGTGGCAGTAAAAAAAAAAAGGCAGGAACCCCCCACACCCCAGCACAGCTGCAGTTTTGGCCCCACATGGGAGAGACTTTCAGTGAGAACAAGATCACACTTTTACCAGAATTCATTTAAAACCAGCTGTTTTCAGTGTGATGCCATGTTCAGCACTGCAGCCCTGGGTGAGATGCTGCTGTTACATTGCACACCCCATTTTGTTTGGGTTCCCTCCCCCCTGCTTTTTTTTTTAATAAAGCATCCAGTCCTAGTTTCACTCCTCAAAGCCCCAAGCATAAGTCAGGGGCTCCTCCAGACATTGCTAAATTCAATTTATTACATAAATATTTCTTCTGAGCATCTTCAAGAAGGAAAGGAATAATTATACTTACTGATTTGTCATTCTTCCTCTCAATTCCAGTCTCCTATCCCAGTAGGTCTTGCTAATCTGGGGGAAAAAAAGAGTACACAGCTGTCATTCCGGCTCTTGGCACTGGGAAATCAAGGGACAAGATACATAATATTGGATGGGGCTTTGAGCAACGTGGTCTAAGGGAAGGTGTCCCTGCCCATAGCAGGGGGGTTGGAACTAGATGGTTTTTAAGGTCCCCTCCAACTCAAACCATTCTATGATTCTCTGCTGTTTGTGTCCTCAGGAGGACCAGGGGGTATCTAATTTTCTTGAAGTCAGTCGTTTTATAAGTAAGCAGCCTGGAGAGATATGATATCTTTGCCAGAAGTTCTCCTACCACACTACTTGAATGCCCACTAACACACATCGCATTCCTCATTGAATTTATCCTTTCTCCCCCTGCCCTCAGTCAGGTAAAGTGATGTGAGCTGTGCCCATTCTACAAGTGGGAAACAAAGCAAGAGAGTAAATCATAGAATCAAGATGGTTTGGATGGGAAGGGACCTTAAAACCATCTAGTTCCAACCCCCTCCTATGAGCAGGGACACCTTCTACTAGACCAGGTTGCTTTACCCAGCTTGGCCTTGAATACTTCCAGAGATGGAGCATCCACAGCTTCTCTGGGCAACCTGTGCCAGTGTCTCACCACCCTCACAGCAAAGAATTTCTTCCTAATACCTAATCTAAATTTACCCTCTTTCAGTTTGAAGCTATTCCCCCTTGTCCTATCACTACATGCCCTTGTACAAAGTAGCTCTTCCTCCTTCTTTTGGGCTCCCCTCCGGTACTCGAAGGCCACATGACCATGCTGGGTTTAAGCGTGGATACATAAGGAAGATCTGTCCACAGAGATTTAAATCAGGGCATCAAACACCATCACACAAGTCATTATTATTTCTTCTTTACATCTTCCTTTGCTGCAGGTTTGCTATTACTAATCTTTTGCCACTCTAAATGCAAGACGTTTTCCCTGAGCACTGAAGGAGTTAAGTAAATATGAACTGTTACCTTCTTTGTGCAACACGTTTGACAGGTGCCCAAGAGCACAATTTGGGAGGTGTCAGTGCTCAGCACTATTTGTGGCTCAGTATTCAAAAGATATAAATAAACAGACTTTGAAGTGGAACTAGCTAAACTCCTTGATATAGAAACCTGAGACAGGTACAGGGCCAAGTAGTTGGAATGGAAGTTTTCCAAAACTGGGAACTGTTCGAGCCCTATCAAATGCAGCCTGAGGTAAGTGACAGCTCCCAAAGCCAACTCGGGATTAGATCTGTGCAGAAATAAATGCCAGGAAGCCTGGCACTCCTGAACTTGCCTTGCAGAAGGGGGTGGAGTAGGAAAAGCATTAGGCCTATTTTCTCCTGGTTTCTATGATTTCACGGAGACCTTGCTCACCCTGGTATAAAATATGAGTAACTCACCAGCTAACTTGCATTTAAGCGGACCAGGAACAATGTATAAAGTGAAAGCGTGGAAAACTGATCCAGCCTTTTTAACTTATGTCATACCATCTTCAATCTCTACAAAGCTTAATACAAGCATTTAAAATTTTCCCTGACTTCACGGAGCTGCATCTATGTATCAAAGAATATGAGCCTTCCTTGGAAACTGGTGTAAGACGAGCAAGATCCCTGGAGCTGAAGGTAAGTATTCAGGATTATTTTAAAAGCTACCTATCCTGTGTGCCAACAGATAGTTAGTAGCAACAAAATGCCAGTAGCATTAACAGAAGTGTTCTAAACAGGAATGTCATCCCTTCATCAAGCCAGAAAAGACATACCCTCTCTTTAAGCCCCTACCAAATACAGCCTTTGTCATATTCAGGGAAGTTCAGATTTGAGCTATTTTTGTTCTCCAGCTATTGTGCTAACACTCTTCCTGAGTGTTCTGTTAAAGTTTCAAGAGGCATGAAAACTGTTTAACTTTCTTCTTTAATATGGAAAAGAACTGCCCTGATTTCCGTCCCTGTGTGATTTGGGTGGGCAAGCATGAATGAGATGGCAAATGCACCAAATGAGGACTTAAGCAGGATGGGGAAATGAGGGCATTGAGCATGTAAAGGGTTAAGGCACCTTCTCTGCTAGCCGTGGTAGGTAACACTGGCATGAAATAGGAGGAGAGCAGAGCAGAGCAGTGAGAACACCTGTATTTCAGGAAAGGAACCACATTTCCTATGCTGGGAAAGCAGACCACCAGCTGAACTGAAGCCACAGTTGCTACAGTGCATTGCGTGGGTGGTGCAGGGTGTAGTCACTGTCCAAGCTGCATCCTTAGATACTGTATCTGGTGGGTTTGCTGAAGGAAAGGGTCATCCTTGTGCTCACACCTCGGGCTCCTCCAGGCTAGAAATCTCAGAAGTGTCTGGGAGTTGATGGGAGAGTGAACCTGCAGTGCTGGTTCTTTGCACTGCTGGGCCTGAAGGCAAACCCTTTTCCCTGCACACTAGCACAGAGCACATTGAAATTACTCTGCTGTGCTTCCACTGAGGCTTTCCAAACACTTCTTTAGGCATCAGGAGCACGACAGAGCAGAAGAATGCCATTAGCCCTATTTTACAGATAGGAGTTGAATAATTTGCTTAGGGTCAAATGAAGGGCTTAACCTGGATGTCTGGAGCATCTCTCAATCAGTCACTCCTTCCAGAGGCTCGTTAATTGCTGGTGTCTCCCTCTTCGTTGCACTCTGGTACGTGTCAGTCGGGATGTTCTGCCACCAGTGGGTCTCTCTCTGTCCAGGTATGCAGACACAGATGTAGATAGCAGAGGTTAGATTATGCAGTCCTGCTCAAATGGCCCCTGGAATTGGATTGATAGCCACAGCAAAGCAGGAAAAAGGTCAGTCAGCATCCAAAGGTAGCAACATTCCTGCTTTTCTGTGCTGGTTTTGGCTTTTGGTTTTTGAAGCCACAACATCCCTGCAGACTGACTGCTAGAAGTAAATTGTCATGACTATCTGTGAATCATCGTCTGGCAAGTGGACGGAGGTTATGAGTTTGTCCATTTGCCACACAGGCACTCAGAAACACCCTGCAGCTTTCCATGTCTCCATCCCACACCTTGCTGTGTTTTGGAACAGCAAGGCAGGAAGCCAGGAAACCAGAACAAGTACTGGCTTTCAGGGCAGTGAAAGAAAACACGGTATCTTGGGGATGATTCCAGGCTAGGGCAAGGTGGCTCACTGCTCTCCAGCTCTGTGAGACATGGCAATGCCGTGCCAAAAGCCGGGGCAATGGCTGAGTTTGGCAGCACACTTTGCCATTAACCAGCAGAACTATGATGACTAGTATTAATTCTTAGTTCCAGTAAAGTGTTCAGAAATAACCCTGTTTCTCCCATGTTCTCTGGCTCCAGCCTGCCTTCCCGTTTAGAACAACTCTGCCCAAACTGTTCAGATAACCCTTCTGTCCTTGGCAAAAGGCTTTTCAGAGTGGCTAAATGCAGGCAAAGGACTCGTTTCTGTTTGCCTAGCTTCAAAATTAATTTGCCATGTTTGCCCAGGGGGTGAATGGCTTTGCCAGTTATCATCTGTAAAGTGAATCCTGGCTGGAAGCTACAAAGAACTGAACCTTTCCACTTGTCCATGCAGGATCGATTGAGGTACATGTAAACAATCAGGTGCCAATGGGAGAGAGCAAAACACTCACCAAACTATGCAAGCCAGTGCAATTTACAATGAGCAGAAACAACTGATCTGTCTAGCCCAGACAAAGAAGAATTACAGCCTGAATAATGTTTAACTGAGTTCAACAGAGAAACAGAAGTGCCATATTCTTGAGGCACACAGCTGCTAGTCAGGCTACTGTACTCTTCATCTCGTTCAAAATGGCTTTGCTCAACACCCATAAAAAGCACTGTTGTGCAACACAATTTGAACTGGTAAGTATAATATTGTGAATATTTTACTATATCAGTTGCTAAGGTGGCAGGGGCAACAGTGCCTGTCCTTGCCCTGCACTGTCCCACGCACTACCCAAAGACAAGGACTGCTATCCTTTTCTTCCATTTAGTGCTTGTATCTGCAGCCTCTTCACCTGGCACTGTCCTTCTCTTAACATACTCCACCCCCACGGGCTTGTCTCCAATTTCCAAAGCACCCAGTACCCACTTGGCACCCACGTGGTGAAGTTTGGAGGAGAGGTGGGTGGTGTGAGGCACAGCCATGCCTGGCATGGCAGTGTTTTCATGGTGTGCTGCACAGCCCTTTCTGGCAGTCTCCTGCCACTGAGGAACACGGTGTAGCTTAGGCTTGTTGTGGCTTGTTACCACCTCACCCTGACAGTAGCACCTAGTTTTGTTTTATTTCATCACCTAAAGAGAGAAAAACAAATCCATGTACCTATATGCAAATTTTCAGCTGTGAGAACACAATTGCAACCCTTCTTCTTCCCTGGTTGGAGAGAAAACCACGTTATCCAGCACGCTGAGCATGTGTGTGAGGGTGGAGGGCAGGAGCAAACCCCGGTGAATGACAATGAGGCTGTGATCTGCCTCACATCCCAGAGAAGAGAAATCCAGGAGCATACTGTTTAAAATGCCTGAAAAGTGGAATTGTTACCTTTTAGAGATAACTCTGCCATTGTTGGGCCTGCACCCACCTCCTGTTAAGAGTTCAGTCTTGTACAGTCAGTGCCCTGGAGCTGCATAGTATGAACCACAAAAACCCTGTCCAGAGCCACTACAGCCTCTTTGGGATAGATAATAGCAGGAGAAAAGAAATTATTGGGTCCTGAGCTTTGCTACAAATGCTACCAAAGGGCCTCTTGGGCTCTTCCCTGTGGACCCATGGAGATAATAAATCACCTCAGTGGTCTGACACCCTTTATCCTTCCTTCCCCAAAGCAGCCCCTTTCTGGGTGATATGGAAAGGAGAGGGTGTGAGCAGGGGCACAGAGAGGCAAGGCAAAACACAGGGGCCAAGGGAAGGTTTTTGTGTCTTCTTCACCCTCCTTTTTTTTTCAATTAGGGGACAAGACAGCCCTTCAGCAGTCCCCTCTCCTCCACAGAACCTGATGGCCACCTCTGCTCACCTCCTCCCAGCCAGGGGTCTCGGACCCCTCCAGCACTCCCGCTGGCATTCCCTGCCCTCTCCAGCTATGTAGAGCAAGGCTGCTCACTGAAAGCTCCAGAAGGAAAACGGGTGGGAATCGTGAAATTTCTCTGTGGTGACCAGTGATATGACCTGAAGGAATGGCATAAAGTCACGTCAGGGGGGTTTAGGTTAGATACTAGGAACAGGTTTTTCACCCAGAGGGTGGTTGGGCACTGGAACAGGCTCCCCAGGGCAGTGGTCCCAGCACCAAGCCTGACAGAATCCAAGACGTGTTTGTCAATGCTCTCAGGCACAGGATGCGATTCTTGGGGTGAAGGTCCAGAAGTTGGACTCAATGATCCTTGTGGGTCCCTTCCAACTCAGCATATTCTGTGATTCTAGGAAGTACCCATCCTGCTCCCTGCACTATATCTTCCTGTTGGACAGAAAACATTCATCTTGAGAACTGCCACACCACCTCCTTCTGACAGCACTAAATCATCTTAAAAATAAAGTGCTAACTGAAATGGCATCTTCTCTCTGTCTCTGCAGGGAGTGGAGAGAGAAAAAGGAAGGACAAGTGCAATAAATGCCAGAATGCTTTGGGATGAAAATACACAGTTCAGAAACCAGAGCAGTACTAAGCTTAACAAAAATAGCTCATCATTTGGATCCTGTGATGATACTGGATGTGCATCTACCACTGACTGAGTCAGAGAGATCCCATTTCTCTCTGAGAGCTCTTGCTCTCATTCTTGGCCATAAAGCCATATAAATACCATGTGGTACAAACAGCGTCACTGAAACCTGCCAAAGTTTTGAAATACCTACAAGCTAACTACTAAAACCAAGCCACCTGTCCAGTGACTTCCACTTGAGTTGTTCCACTTCATCATCCCTATATTATTATGTTGATGGAACGCCATAAATCTACGTAGGCAGAGAAGACATCCCATCTGCCCTGAAGAGATTACCCTCTAGAGAAGATGAGTGAACACAAAGCAAAACCCCCCAAGAGGAAGCTCATCTGAGCCTCAGAAGTTGCTTGGAGAAGCAGGACTGAGGGAAACACTTCCAGAGCAGCTTTTGCTTTGCGGTTAGCTGTATGAACATGAGAGAAGGATGGTGACGTATATTAGAGATTCCTAGAATCATTAAGGTTGGAAAAGATCTCCAACTTCATCGAGTTCAACCATACGTATTGTGGTCGGAGAAACAGCTTGGGCCTGTCCTATGTAAGAGAATTTCTGACTGTTCTCTGAACAGCCTGGATACGTGTCAACCTAATTACATGACCAATTGCTGCTTAATTGAGGCTCCATTAACTTTTTTTCTGCAGGTCAGTAGTCTGCCTACTAATTTTCTGTTGCAATGGAGCCCTTCTTACTGCAGGGCCCAAAGATCCTTCTGCACTCTGGTTCTGTTTTTCTGTTTGTAGAAGTTTAGCCCTTCTGTCTCATTCCTCTCCGTATTCCTCTCTGGGAACATGTCCCACTTTGCACAAGGCTTTGAGGAAGTCAGCTTTCCCCAGGTGCTTCAGTCAGCATCAGCACTGGCAGAGGTTTATTTGGGTGTTCCCTGGCACTCAGTAAATGGTGAGCTGATCGCTGCTGAGCAAATAGACTCCTCTCAGAACTAACAGTGAACAGGAGGAGGAAGGCAATCCCACCCATCCTGCTGGAAGTTACCACCAGAGAGCCTTGGGCTCGCCCCTCCTGGTGCCCTTCTTGCTGCTCCTACCCCAGGCCTGCAGCAGAGCTGTTTATGCACCCCATGGAATTGCACCATTAAGCCCTTCATTACATAAATATCAACAAGCAGTATGAGGTGGGGATAGGATGGCACAGCTAAAACATCTGCTGTGGAGTCAAGACTTGCAGCTGCTACATGAAGCTTTCCCACTGACCTGCAAAATTACGGTATTTTGAGAACTAAATAATCTTGAACAAACCATTTTAACATTAGTAGGGAGAAGCCTCTGGGGGAGTGTGACTCCTGCACTAGTTAAATTATAACTATTAGTTATAATTAAAATTTATTATAATTTTCATTGTATTTATATATATTATGAGAATAGATAGATCATTGTAGTATTTATAGCTTTATAATAATATTACTATAATCAAACTTACCATGCTTTTATTATAATTTTATAAAAGATTGATTTATATGCTCCTCTTAGTTGTAAGTTTCTTGGTAGAAATGCTCACAGAAATGTTTCTAGATAAGGCAGTGAGTATGTTGAAATTTGACTAAATAGAACACTACTGAACAAGCTACAAGAAGTAAATGACAGCTGTATTGCCAAAAACCTGTTTTAGCTGATTTATTAATAATGTTCACTTGTTCTTATAGCTAATCAAGAGACTCCTCAAAGTCTAGGAACTTGCTTTTTCACAGGACTGCTTTGGCTTGCTCTGAAAATTCAGATCTGCACTGCACATACCTCCAAAAGAGTGCAGTTATATGGCACAAAAATTACATGAGATTTAGACACTGATGCAAAACCTTTCAACCTGCAACACCCTCATTCTGCTGTCACATCCCACTGGAGGCACTAAAGCATGAACGGATGTCATCGCTTAGGTATTTACAAAGAAGTTTCATAGAATCATAGAATAGCTTGGGTTGGAAGGGACCTCAAAGTCCATCCAGTTCCAATCCCCCTGCCATGGGCAGGGACACCTTCCACCAGACCAGGTTGCTCAGAGCCCCATCCAACCTGGCCTTGAACACTTTCAGGGATGGGGCAGCCACAGCTTCTCTGGGCAGCCTGTGCCAGTGCCTCACCAGCCTCATAGTAAAGAATTTCTTCTTAATACCTATACTAAACCTGCTCTCTTTTAGTTTGAATCCATTTCCCCTTATCCTGTCCCTACAGGTCCTTGTAAAAAGGGCTTCTCTATAGGGACTAGATTTCTTCCCTCTACCCTGCTTGGAAAGGCTTTATGTGTTAAGTGCTTGCCTAGCACGTTTAGTAGATATCAGTTTCTACACAAACCCTGCACAGACTCAGTGCCTGGATGAAGCAGGTGTCACTTTCAACTACACTGCTTTGGTGGAGGGCACAAAACCAGAATGGGGCAGCCTGGGTTTATTCCCACAGGATTCCTGTCCACATCTCCTGCCTCTGGACAAGGCACAGTTTGCACAAGGCCAGACTGTGTATTTGTCTGGGATTTGGATGGCATTGGAGGACTGCTCCTTTCTCATTTCCTCTTGCTGACCTTTCCCATTAAATAATATGTGTAAGGCTGGAGAGAGAAGTCAAGAGCATGCTTAATGATCAGGGTCCCAGTGTGAGGGTGGGGTGCTCTAAGTCTTCACAAGCAGAGAGGGGACCTGAATTTGAACACCCCAAAGCCCACGGGAACAGCCAACAATGAGGCTGTTACATAAACCACTGACACCTGTCCTGAAGAAAAGGATGGCTCCCTGGTCTATTTTTCAAGTACAACACTCTGCCTCTTCTTTTTTTCAGGATCTAAGGCTGTAAATCCCATAAATGCTAGCATTAAACCAATCCCAAATACTGATATAATTTTTTTCTCTATTACCATTTTTCTTCAGTTTACAGCGAGATCTGCCACGGAACAGCTCTCCCAGCACTTCATGTACATCATGTTCAACTTTTTATTCGGGATTGCGGATAAAGTAGGCAATCATCCCCACAAAAATTAGCCTCTGGATTCTGGATTGAAACCTGGGTGCCCTGTCCCTATTTCCCCTAAGAACTAAAAAGTAACAAAGAGGGACATACATTATTTTTTCCCAGCAGCTTCAGTCCAGCTTTCAATCCTACCTCTTTGCACTCCAGAGTGGGTGGGAATACAGACACTTCTCTCTTCTATAAGTACAGAAAGAGCTAGCCCTGAGCTCAAGTTCAATGGGTCTTTTAAGGCTCAGAAAGCCTGGCAGGAGGAGGTGTGATGCAAATTGAACAGCAGTGGCAGAAATACCCAATGGTTTACCACGTGTGAATAAAGGGAACCAGCCAGGCCCGTCTTTGAGAGATGGGGAGAGCTTCATCCTGTGCTTGTTCTGCCTCCATCTCCAACTATGACAGCCTGCTCATGCAGAAACCCTCCAGTTCTCCGTGCTCAGCACAGTGAGTAAGACACGTTTCACAATTAATGCCGAGCTGATGCAAGCAAAGTGATGTTACACAGAAACTGAGCACTGACATCCAAATTCAGCACAGGAATAGATAAAAGGGTGTTGTTGGAAAAGACACCTGAAACTTATCTTTTCCAGACAAGGGCACATATGATCTTTCCTTTATTAAAAAAGGTATGAAATGAAATTAGCCACAAATAGAACAATTAATTTGTGTGAATTTCCACAGGTGTGAGTATTGAAATGAAGAAAACTAGGCATTTTTTTGACAAAACTTTTCAAGGCTGGTATCTCATTGCAGTCATGTTTTTGCTTCATCTACACATTGAGTCTCCATCCCCTTATCAAAGATCAAAGTGTCATGTTTGCCCTTTCCATTTCAGATGTATTTTGTCTACACACAGCCCGTGTGTTGAGCATTTAATTCAATAATGTGTCTTCCCCAGGGAACTGCTTCTTTTTTCAAATGCAAATCCAGCCTTTCTAGTCCTGACTGGGGCTGGCTTCTAATTCGATAATGTTTGGGTGATGAGTTTTGCTAAATTTATTTGTAGCTGTCTGTTCAGTGCCTTGCAGAGACCTTCCCATGGGAAGCTGAGAGGGGCTTGGGTGAGATGCAAATATTTTTGGTTTTTTTAAAAAAACGTGAAGGAATATGTGTCATACTTGAACAATATTTAGTGTGATCATAAATACCAGCCAAACAATCTTTGGTCTGAGCAGCTGGAGAAAATAGTTGTCTCCCTCCACAGAGGAGAGCAACTTTGGCACTAGCAGGTTGGCAGTAACATTCACAGGTTTCGTAGAGGTAAACCCCTCTACACACTTACAGCAGACCATTTATCCATTTTCCTTCTTCACAAATCCGCAGCATCTGCAACTCCTACTGATTTAGATACAGGTCCTCTTTGGTGTGGATTTAAGCACTCAATTCAAGCTCCTAGTTAGCTGAAAAGATTGGCCAAAGCAAGCAATTGACAGTTGTGAAATTAAAGCTCGGGGCTGTTTGTTGGTCACTCCTGCAAGTTACGCTACAACTAGAGAAGAATTACGAATCCTGTTCGGTTTAGGAAGGAATGAATGATTTAATCTCCAAACCTCATCCGAATGTACTCCTGCACTGATGCAGCCATGTGGCAAATGCACCATAAAGACTGTATTGTTATTTTGCAGACGGGAAAGTTGCTGACAGAGGCGGGCGCTTACCGGAGCATCCAGACAAGCACAGAGCTGGCTGCTGCTGTGAGCCCCTTGCAGCCTCTGTGAGACGCCACATCCCTGGGATCGACCTGTAGGGAACAACGCACTCGATGTGCTTCCAACGTGTATACGAGCATTTCCCAACAACATGAATAATTCCCAGTGCCTGCGTGAGCCGTTTTGTGCCGATGCTTTGAAAAACCACACAGGCAGCCACAAACAAAGGTTTCCCGGACACGGAGCGCCGCGAATTGGGAGTTGGTCCCTTCGCCTGGCATTTCCCTGGAGCCTGTCGGGCTCAGGGCTCCAGCCCATCTCCTCACGCATATTGACAGAGACTGTGGGACCCCCTGAGCAGCGACACCCCGGCCTCCCCGAGCCCCCCTCAGGCACGGGGTGCGAGCGCTGCCCCCCCCGTCCTTCCCCACAGCGGGACCCCCTCCCCCGCCCCGCCAGCCGCGACCGCGGCGAGACGCCGCCACCTCCGACCGACACCGCGACCCCGCTCGCTGCAGAAGCCCAGCCCGGGGGGGGTGGGAGCCAGCCCAGCGCCGACAGACGGCGGCCGCCGCCGCCCCGCTCGCAGCACACGCTCCTCACGCCTCGCCCCGCTGCCCGCGCTCCCCCCGCCCGCCGCCGCACGGACCTCACGGGCCTCACGTC